>VZZY01004760.1:5757-20568 GCA_013400335.1 Eurystomus gularis | reverse complement strand
AAAAAAAAAAAAAATCAGAAACATATAAGAAATGGCTTATTTCTAATGAATTAAAGCTTTTATTTAAATGTGGAGAAGACACAGAGATAGAATTTCTTGTCTTCCGATGCAATGGAATACCTGCCCATTGTGGAAATGAGTGGTTGCTTCAAGGAAGATTAGGTTAGACTGGGAAAATACCTTCTAATTGTTAGGATAGATGAGCCTGAAACAGTCTGCCCACAGAAAAATGGTACCTGTACAACTGGGGATTTCTATTACTGCAGAGCATCCATCAGGAAATGTTAGCGTTGTAATTGGCTATTCTTTTAAACAGATGAAGGAGCAAGGCACTATTTTCAGGTCCTTTCCAGCTTACTTTTGTATTTCTGTGGTTTTCTCTGACATTTACTTTCTTTTAGGGTGTTTGGCACCCAGTTTTTAAATGAAGGAATGTAAGATCAAGGACCACTGACATTTTTATTTTAATAGTTATCTTTGGGTGAATAACTACCTGCATAATTGCTTTTTAAAGTCAATGCTCATATACACTGTTTTCCACACAGCGCATAAATCAAAGTCATCTCAAACTGGACATGAGAACAACAATCAAAATTCAGGGCCTGAAATCCTAGGAGAGGCGATGGATTTAGCCAGGGACCAGGTACTACACAGGTATGTTCTATGAAGTACAAAGACATTGCTTCAGCAGATGTTTAGACATTTAATTAGTCTGAATCTCATATGTGATCCATGATAGTACTGACATGCCTATTGTTAAGAATTTACTTAGGAATTTCTCTAAGGTGGAGCCTAAGGAGTACTTTCATTTTGGATTATAAAAATAATCCTCTAAGATAAGGATTCATGTATTTTGCTTTTCCAAGGTATTTTTTGGAGGAGAATTCCTTTTTCAGCTGTATATTGTATGAACCATACATATACATATACATATGCATGCATATATGTGAGTTATGTCATACATCATGTGACTGCCCCTGAGTGAAATGCACTTGACATGAGTTACAGATTTTCTAAAATGGTATCTTCCACGTTTACATTTAGAAAAAACAATTTGTTAACTTTACATAAAGAGCAAAATCAAGAACAAGTTTTGTTTCTTAATACTTGATACTATTAACTACTTCAAACTATTATTCATAATTATTAATTTATTTGTAATATAAGAAAGTAAGTTTAGCTTGTGACAAGAAAGAGTAAGAAATACGTAAGACTAGTTAACAGTAAGAGTTTGAAATTTTTTCTTCATTGAAATTGAAGGGGTTGATGTGGATGGAGTATTATTTTGCAGTAAAAATATTGTTTTAGTGTTAAATTAGAACATTTACTTTTTCTTTTGTGTAGTGATTTGGGAAAATGTTTTATTTTATACATTAACATGATTTTTGTAGAATTTCAGGTTTTCTAGAGACATGGCCAAAATTAGAGAAATGGTTTTCAGTTCATCAGAATATTCTAGTGAAAGTCAATGCAGAGACAGAAGAAAGTCTTTTGTGTGAAACAGTGAAGGAAATTATAATGGAACAAATTGCCAATAAACAAAATAGAAGTAAGTATTCCTGTTCTTACTTTTTACAGTTTAGTAAGAAAAGACTTTGTTCTTTATCATTAACAGTAATAGTCAATATATAAAATATTATTATAATATGGAAACAGATTTTCACTGGCCCTGCAAGACTTTGAGAATCTGTAAATTAGTGATAACTGCACCAGAGCTCTGAACTTTTCTGGTTTTACCCTTTCAGAGGATATGGACCAATTTCACAGAATTGTAAAGATTATTTGAGAAAAAAATTTAAAATATTTAAAAGAAAGTGTCAATTGGATTTATTTAAATTCCATTAAGAAAAGGATTAATAAATTCAATCCTTCCTGGTTTAAATCCTACAACTAGCATAAGTTAAAAAGACTAACTTGCTATTATCAACATGTATTCATTTATCAGCAGCAGCTTAAAAATATGGATAACTTGGAGTGCTTTTGACGTGTTTTGGTGCACCTTCATTCCATTTTTCCTCTTAATCCCTCAGAAGGAAATAATAATTTTAAAAAAAAAAGGAAAAAAAGATGAAGTATCAAGCAGAAAAGATGCATCAAGTAAACCAGGATTAGTAGACTTCTGAATTATCAGGTTTTTTCTTCAGAATTATTACAAGAAAGTCTTGATGTGTCTTCTACCACCAAAAAAACCCCACAAAACACTCTTGATGTGTCTTCTACCACCAAAAAAACCCCACAAAACACTCTTAAAGTAAAAATTTAGAACACTACTCCAGCACATGTTTTCCAGTTCGTGAATATTGGATATTCATTCCCAGTTCATGGTTATTGTTGGAAATACAACACCTGACAGAAAACTGAATGGAGTATTTTCAAAGAACTACATGGCGGGAAAGATTATTTATGTGCTTGATATAATTCATAGCCCTGCTGAAGTCAATGGCAAAATTCCTATTGATGCAACTGGAGTTGAGATTTTCTGGTTAGAATCCAGCTATCTTGTAGAAATACTGTAAGGACAGTTGGGTTGTTTTGTTCTTTTTTTCATAAACTTACATCAGGAGAATGATAGCATTTTTCCCATTGTAGCACCTGACAAGACAATATTTTTCAGAGGCAGATTTGTCACGCTCAAAGTAAAACAAAACACAATTATTCTTTAAATGTTAAGCTTCTTTCAAACAAAAAGACAAGCCTGTTACAACAATTGTTTAATGCAATCCTATTTATTTTCTTTTAATATTTTCAAATCCACAGCAAGACTGGCCAGAATTCATGTACATGATTCTGTTAATGTTAACTTAAAAACCTAGCTTTGATCCTTTTATGATCCTTCTATGATCACTGAGGAGATCTGATATCTTTCCAGAGGTTAGTTCAGATCCTAGGGTTGAATCATGCTCTGAAGCTGCTAGCTACCTTCAGTATTATTCAGCTATACTATAGGTTAGCAGTGTTAGGTTTTCAGTTATTTCCTTCTCTATCACATGATCTATTCTGTTTCTTTTTCCCTATCCATCATCTTTCATACTTCTCAACTTCCCCTCAGAATAAAGTGTATTTTCCATATCAGGCCAGATTAATCATAATTTATCTGTTTCTTTCATCTTCAATGTTTGTTTGCGGGAGCTCGGGTCAATCCCGCCATGATCAATGTGATCAAGTGAAAGCCGTTTATTTAGCAAAACATCGCTCTTTTATATTCTCTTTGGCATATCACGCAGTACAAGCTATTCCGCTATTGGTTACATTGTGCAAATCACGTACCTAACAACAATTTCTAATTGGTAGCACATATTTTTCATGCCCTCACAATTGCAACATAGCTCAGCCCATATATCTTAGGTCAGTATCCGGGAGTTGTTTATGAATAATCTTCTTCTTCTGTGGTCTTGGCCGGCATCCTTCAAACTCAGGCCTCAGCTGCAAAGGCTGGATTGCTCACATGCCCACACTCCACGAGAAATTCCTCTAGATTTGTTTTTCTTTATTCACTCTTTCCCATGTCTAGCATGGAAGCTGTAAGTGTTTAAAACTGTTCTTTAATTAAGCAGGAAGTCCTGAAATTATGATGAATATGTTATAATGAATCTCAGAATTGTATCAACACCACTGGCCTTTGTTTACCTGGTGAAGAATTTGTTTCATATGCATACATACTAATTCATTATGTTCCTGTTTTTAGAGAAGTATCAGTCCTGCAAAATATAAACTTAAAAGGAAAGTGATTTTAAACCTATGGCATCACTGCTTTGATTTTTTTGATGAACACCTAAGGAATGAAATATTGAATCTGTGCCAATATTTTGAACTTGTCAGACTAGCATAGATATCTAATTCTTAAAATACATTTGAAGGTACTAATTGTATGTTCATATGCAAGGGTCTGCTCAAGAAGTATCACCAGGAGAAAAGCTTATACCAGTTACACATCAAGATCTGCCTCCTCCCATTCCTGCAGCACCATCACCAGTTGAACCAGGATCAAATGAATGGGTTTATGTAGATGAACCACTTCCCAAGGTATTTTCATTCATTATTAAGAATTTTAGATATCAAAATATTTATTTTTCTCAATGTCTTACGCATATTCTACCTAAATGCTTTGTCTCATTGTACATTCTTTTCTTCAATATTTCTCAGTGAATGATGCAATAGTACTGTGTTATAAATATCTAAAAATATAAATAATAGTTGCTACTAAAATATATAACAAAAAGAAACATTTTGATCAAATTTTTTTCTAAATTCTTCAGGATGATGAAGAATAGCACACAGAGGACAAAATAATAATACTTTCTAATATTATAAAATACAAGCATTGACTTTCTTGGTCTCTGATTTCCTGTGTCTGACAAGGAAGTTTCCTGTCTCTGACAAGGACCAGTTGTTTCTTGTAGAGAAAATGTAAGAATGGGGAGAGTGTGCCCTGACCTTTCTCCTAGGATACTTTTTTCTAACATGTTCTCCCTGAGGACATCTTTCTAGTTTCCATTGATCTGAAATGTAGGAGTTTCCTGAGATGCCTTTGTATCTACATGTTTGTTTTAGCTCTCAATAGACTTTTCTTCAGTGGTTATGTCTACTTGCTTTTTTTTTTGGAAGCAATTTGCTTTTTGTTCTCCATGATATAGCTTGTTTAATTATGCTCATTCTGAAAAAATATTTATCTCTTTGCTTTAAATCTGTTGTTTGCTTGGGTCATTTGACGACCACTAATTCTTGTATTATGAGATACAATGAATAATCATTCTATAATCACATTCTGAAGGTATTTAAGATGTGACCGACATCTATTACATCTTCATTTTGTTCACTGTTGCTTTGCTTCTCTAATCCAGTCATAATCTGTTTACCTGTCCTCATGTGGAGCAGTTCAAATGCTTATGATTCTTGCCCTCTGTCTGTCTGTTCTAGTTCTACTGTAAATATTTTGAGACGGGGAGCTGGGACTGCATGCAGTATTTCAGAGTTGAAGGGCACATAATGATTCTTTTCATTTTGTTGTGTAATCGCTTTCCTAATATTTACCAGTTTTGCATTCATGACTTCAATTAGCTTGCATGTGTTTGGTATCCTCTGGCCATAGGCTTTATTTTGCATTTCATGACAGTCAGTCAAATGTCAGTTTTGCAACGCTAGACAGTCCACTTTGATTTTTACCAGCTTGAACCATTGTGTACCACCAACTTCTGATACTTAAGTACTCACTTAGTATCTTCACTTAGTGTATAAGTACATCCAAACCCACAGACACTGGAGTATTCTGCTGGAATTTCCCATTCATTTTTAGTACTGTCACTTCTTTCCAAAGAAATGCACAGCATAAACTATGTTGGTACAATGCCTCTAATCAGCTGTAAATAGTTGTAACTCAAATTATATACATAGTGAAAATCAGTAATATGATTTCATGAAATAATCTTTCATATATTTGCTAATGCTGCAGCTAAAATGTTACCAAGAGATGTATCAATTAATTTTGACATTTTAAAAAAATTCACAGGAGATACCTGGTTTTTTAGTACCTTACTGGGAAATGGTAGAAAATACATATATGAATACCATCAAAACTATACTTAGATGTCTAAGGGATGAACAGCACTCTGTGATTTCTTACATAGCAGATGTTAGGTGAGTAGAAATAGTAGCTTATTACATTAATATTCGTATTTTGTATTTTCTCTGTGGCATCCTATATGTCTTTTAACACCAAAATTATTTTTACCTTGATTTACAGAAAAAAATTCCAGGATTATTTGAAGCGTCCAGATCTTAAGCAGGAGTTTGTATCTCAGTGGCAATCAGATTTTAATTCAGTTGTTGATGACCTGCGAGAAGATGAGGAAACAAAAGCAGAATTACACCAAAGAGTTACTGTAAGTAAATGGCAAAAGTTATAATATACCCTAAAGTACTATTTCATTGTATACAAACTCAATGTAACATGAGTGATATTACTATTTACATTCTTTTTCCTTTTTTACCACTCCTCTTACACTATTTCCATTTCTTTGGTACATAAAATGTTCTTCACAATTATTTCTCTGGTTTTTGGGCCTATTTTTCTTATGTCTTACGTGTTTTTTTAGGTTACACTGTGGCATTCTGACACATTGTAAAATGAATATTTCTCTGCTTTATTTTTATGTTTTATGGGTTTCATAGATTTTACAAGTTTGGATATATCTATCACATTCTAACAAATCGTTGCAGTCATTTAGTTTTTCCATAAGTGGTATATGGTAATACATACTCTTTTATACTGGTTCATACAAAGTGTAGAGAGTTTCTTTGAAATATTTTGACTCAGGTAGATCTTTCCTAGATCATACATGTCCTGAGAGTTCTTCTTTGCAACAGTTCATGAGAGAAAATATCCTAACAAGGTCAGAGCCAGATTGAACATAGGCAGAAAGTAGAGCCAACTTTGAGTTTATCAGATTCCTGTTTCAGAACAGACATGATTTTTAGTTGGAATAATATCAGGAAATGCTCCCAGAAAAGAGGAAAAATGCTAACAACATTGTTAGCTGAAGAAAATAACAGCGGAATGATGCATGAATTCCCTGAGATGGAAAAAACATTGGGTGTCCTTTTCTATAGCATTATTTCAACAGAATGAACTATAGGACTTAAAATTCATCATCCATATTCCCAATTTCTACTAAATGTAATTATAAAAAGACTGTAATCCCTCTGTCCTATATGTCAGAAAGCTAAAATTTAAAATATTTGGCTTTTCACTCATAACAGAAATCCATGTTTGACATTATCTATTTCAAATTAGGTTAAGAGAAGATGATGGTCCCATATGATGCAGTGAGACTCAGACACTGTGATAAGTCTAAGCACAGTTAAGTAAGGCAGTGAAGTTTGGAGTAAATACATGATTTCCAGAATTTCTGTTTCTAAATGACCCATTTTAGTCTTTGTGGATTCCGAACTTGTGGGTGAATGTGATGATGATACTTCCTCTAAGCTTTTAAGCCCTGCCCATTTTACCTCCCTAAATGTGAGAATTCTGTCATCCATCCTTCCTTGATGCTAGAAAAGGAGAAAGAATAAATGAAAACAGTGATAATCTCTGGAGTGATTTTCCTCAAAACTTTTCAGCTTTCCCAGACTGCTCAACTCTGTCACTGGAAGCTTGCTGCTGTGAAAACTGAAAGCTAAATTTTTCTGATACCAAGTGGAAAAGGTAAAAATCCACCTCATTTTTTGATTAATGAAAAACTCCTTAAAGGCCTGAAGCCCAAAGAGCAGCCAAGGCTTTGGCATCCTAAAGACCCAAACCCAGAATCAGCGTGGATAAAATGCACTTCAGCAGCCCATCTCTATTACACTGTCCTTCAGCAATTTCTCCAACTTCCCTCTCACTCCATTGCTATCACTGAATAGTCACTTGGTCCCACTACTTTTCTTGTTCCAGATAGGAGAGGACTTGGCACATGCATCCATTAATTTTTTTTTTCACCCACCTGAATGCAAGTGAAGAAGTGGAGAGAAGCTGCTTACTTTGAAAAGAGGAAAAGTGATGGGAGAGAAAAGAAGAGACACATAGGCTCCTAGAGGAAGATAGCTCACTGTTTCCATCTCCAGTTACCTCCACTAAATCAGAAGTTGTGACTTGAATAACATGATGACAAGAAAAAAAGTGCTCCTCCTTACATCTCAGGAAGGTACTGGCAAGAGCTGTACATCAGTTTGTTCAAAACATCAATTTGTTTTGTGTGTATAGGATTGGGTTTACATGGCAAGGTTTTGGTAGCAGAGAGTCTGCAGTAGTAACTTCTGTGAGAAGGCATCAGGTGCTGCCCTCCTGTTGAACAGAGACTGTCAACCAGCCCCAAGATGGACCTGCTGTTGGCCAAAGCTGAGCTAATCAGCAATGGTGGTGGTGATAGCATATTTAAGAAAGGGCAAAAAAACACTGAACGGCAGCTGTGAGAGAGTGAGAAAATGTGAGGCAATTAACTATGCAGTCACTGATGTCAGTGGAAAAAGGAGGAGGAAGAGGAGGCTCTGTTTCCAGGCATCAGAGCAGAGATTCCCCTGCAGGCTGGGGAGAAGACCATGGTGACACAAGTTGTTAAGCTGCAGCCCACAGTGAAGCAGATATCCATGCTGCAGCCCATGGAGGACGCCACACTGGAGCAGGTGGGTGTGCTCTGAAGGGAGCGGCAGCCTGTGGAAAGCCCACACCAGAGCAGGCTCCTAGCAGGAACTGCAGTCTGGAGAGGGGAGATCATGCAGGAGCAGGTGTTCTGACTGGACCTGTGACCCAGAGAGGACTCATGTTGGAGTGGTACAATCCTGAAGAACTGCACACATAGAAAGGACTGATGCTAGAGCAATTCTTGAAGAACTGCAGCCCATGGGAAGGACCCACGCTGGAGAAGTTAATGAAGGACTGTACCTCATGAGAAGGGCCTCACTGTGGAGCAGGGGAAGAGCGTGAGGAGGAGGAGGGAGCAGCAGAGACAATGCATAATGAACTCACCACAACCCTGTATTCCCCCGCCTCCCTGTTTCACTTAGTGGGTGGGAGGTTGAAAAGGCAGAAGTGAAATTGAGTCTGGGAAGAAGGGACGGAGGAAAGCTGGTTTTAGTTTTGTTCTATTTCTCACTATTCTGATCTGCTACTAATGGGCAATAAATTAAGTCAATTTCCCTAAGTCAAATCTGTTTTACACATGGCAGTAATGGGTGACTGATTTACCTATCATTGTCTTGACCCATGACCTTCCATATTTTCTCCCCCTGTCCTGTGAGAAGGGGGAGTGATAGAGCAGCTTCATGAACACCTGGCAGCCAGCCAAGGTCAACCCACTACTGTAAAACAGCTAAGTTGTATACTTACATATTTTCTATTCAGTAGTATATCCTTACGTGGATATCTTACAATGTGGACAGCCTTGCATATCTGGTAGTCTTTACCTTGGCTACCTTCTATCTATGCTGTCACTGGTGTGTTAGGTAGGCCAGGGAATATTTGTCAGTTTCCCTGTTGCTTTTGTCCAGCAGAGCACAACTGGATGTGTCTGAAGTCTTGGATGGGAGGAGAGAAAGAGGATCTGACATGTTAGACTGAGACCAAGACCTGGTGATTATCACTGAAGCCTAAGGTCCTCATTGCACAGCTAGTAGCATGTAACATATATGTTCTTTATCCCAAAACAGGTCAGGTGAAGTAGAACTGCTTGGAACTCAAGAGACAGCTCATCTTGGCCTGCCTTAGCAATACATTTAACAACACTCTTCCCATCATCTCTTTTTACATAGAGGTCTATCACACTATTTCTGTGCAGAGATGGCAATGGAGAGCAGAGTATTTATGTGCGGTGTTGTATGCTTAGTAGGTCTTCAGTGCTGTCAGTGAGCCACATAGTGCTGCTATTAGGTATAGTCGGTAGCTGAAGAGCCCTTAGTTTTAAAGAACATTGGAAAAAAGTGGCCTGGAGCTATCCAAATTGAAAGAATACTTGAACTCTGACATAATTTTCTCAGAATTTTTCATATTGCACATCCCCTTATAGTACTCTTCTTGTAAGTGTATTAGTTAGTAAACCATTGAAGTGGAAAGTTGTTGATGCAGTTAGGAGCTTAGCTATTCACATACTTCTGTCTTTGTCTAGCTTAGATGGGTCTTCTCTGCCTGAGGAAAGCGAAGCAGCCTACACCTCCATATCATACTTTTGTATTCTTCTCTCTGGCACATTTTTAAAGCTACTTTCTGTCAGCTCTCTGTAAGCACATGACTTGTTGACCAGACTTTGACATTTGTAACAATGAAGAAAAAGCCCCAAATTGGAAGATGCCTTATGCACAGGCAAAAAAAAAAAAAAAAAAAAAAAAAAGAAAGTTGTTTTTTTCATAGTTATTTCTCATATGTGATTTTGTATTTTAGGACCTTAGAGATCATCTCTGGGAAATCTGTGATAACAGAAGGGAAGAAGCAGAGCAAGAACGTACCGATATAATGAATGATGGCTGGTTACCAGATCACAGGGGGATGGCAATGAATCATTTCTTTTCACTTATGCAGGTATGGATCCACTATGGAGTCTGCAATGCAAGGGCCCAATGAATTAGATTTGGAGGATAGTAAGTCTCAGAGGAATTTCATATGGTTGGCTCCAAATAAGTGAGGGATTGAGAATTAGATAAGCAAATGTTCATGCCTCTTACGAATTTACCTAGAAAGTTAAGAGTTAAAAAGTAAATGACATTCCATGCATTTAACTGTTGGAAGGAGAAAAGGTTGAGAAAAATACTATCGTTAGTGTCCAACTCCTCAAAATTTAAATCTGTAGTGTATAGTGCTACTTTTAGGAGCTTTGCCAGAGTTTTATAAAAAAGATGTGAGAGCTAGTTATCCTTCTGTGATCATATTGACATCTACTCTTAATTTACACATTACATAATTCACTGCAGTTGTACACCCACTTGCTGTTGTTTGTCCTGTATTTCCCTTATCACAAAATTCTTGCAGTTGTTACCATCGATGTGGCTTGAAATTTTACCTACAGACTGGGAAATAAGGAATGTTATTGAGATTGTGATATCATTTGTTGCTCTTGAAAAAATCTGTTCAATTATGACCCAGCTTTCACACATGTAACTTTAAAATTTTAAAGAGACCATCTGCAATTAGTTGCCTCTCCCCTCCCTCACATTAAGCTTTTCCTGTCATTCAGCCTGTTCAAGAATTACTTCAGTTCCTGAAGTAAAGTAAGATTTCCATGTGACTGCTGTTCTAGGTTCATAAATTTGATTTAGGGCTGAACTGGGCTGCAATAGACTAGACTAGACTAGACTAGACTAGACTAGACAGGCTTTTCTGTAAACTGAGTGATCAACTTTAAAGAAGGCAAGGCAAGCAATGGTTTAAACACATGCCATGTGATGCTAATTTGTCTGAAAAATCAGGCCTAAGCATCTTAGGGTGTGCTTCCTGCCCTTTAATTCTCTGTGTTATTTTTATATGTTTAATAAACAAAGGGACCACTCTCTTATCTCAAATCACTCTTGTGGTAATCTAAGTAAAGTTTGTGAAGTAGTTAGTTGCTGTAGTAAGGATGAATGAATTATTAATGCTAGAACTACAGAACTAAAAATGTAATAACTATATGTTACAGCTTTGTTTGAGAAGCAGCCAAAAATAGGCTTCTTTTGTCTTGAGCTTTCTGTCTGTGGGTTTTCTGTGGGAAGTGACACATATTCCCCAGGTGGCTCTATTACAGTATAAACAGATTTGTATAAATGCCGTTTATCAGGTTTCTTTCCACCTTTCTGTCTACACACTGTTATACTAGAAGATATTTTCTCCTTAACCTATGGATAACTGCTGGTTTACACCACAAAGTTTTTATCCTTTGTTTTGTGAATGTGGTTTTGTGCATTTTCCCACGAATGTTTAGTACTGTTTTGTCAGTTACAAACTAACACCATACTGTATCAATAAATCAAAAGATGACAGGTGTTAAATGTTTTTTTGCATCTTACTCGATTTCTTCCCAGGTGATTCACACAAAAAGATCTTCAAGACACTTAGGTCTGTAAAGTCTGTTTCTTTGCTCCAGAAAAACCGTACGGCTTTCAAAATTTTCTCCATCACTTAACACTTTATTTTATCCTATTAAGGATTTGCTTCTTTTCAACAAAAAAATCCCTATAATTTGTTGGTACTTGTAGCAAGTGTACTTGCTACTATATACATATACATCAAAATATATTGTAATTAAGATTAATGGATCAAACATCATTTTATGTAAATAATTTTTCATATTCTAACATGAAAGTTTTTTATTAATCCTTAAAATACCCGTATGAAGATGTCATAGATGAAAGTAGAAGAATGCAATTGAATACACTATAAATTTTCACACAAATATGGTTATGTTTCTTGCTCTCCCTTAAATGTTTAGGATTTAAATTTGCTTCTACTATCATGTATTTAAAAGTGTAATAGAAATTTGTTCTGTCCTGTTTTGAATTACAATCTTTCTGTCTTTTCTTTCTGAGGTTGAAGTGGATCGTTTCCAAGATACAAAGAGACTTCTTCATGACTATTATAGGGCAATGGAAGGAAAAATCCCCACAGATGACTGTCAAGATTTTACTAGAATCCCACTGTTAGATATTATTGATGTAGAGCAGAAAGAAGATCAAAACAAATCAAGAAGGTAGAAGTTTATTATCAAATTATACAAAATATCAGCAAATACAATGCAGTGATAGCTTTGTGGGTATATGTGAAAATATGTGTGTATATTTCAAAGGACGGGGAAATAAAAATTTTTAACTAAGGGTTATAGTCAACTGATTAATATTGAATCATCTTATAGGTTTGATTTATTCCTGTTTTGGTGCTGATTTACCTAAATTATTGTCACTGATGCATCTCTGAATTATAAAACATTTTAAAAGCTGCCTTAGAAAGAAATTGCTTTAGAAATGTTTCCTACTTCCCTCTGTGTTGCTAACAGTTTCCAGCACGGTCCTCAAGTTAAATATTCTTATGGAACATTAAAAAATTTAAAATTTGCACCAACATAATGAAATGGGTTATGTAATGACAAATATAAATCAAAGCAGCCTACAAAAATGCACAGAACTGAATGCCGTATTAAAAGGTAAAGGATACCATCAAATAATTTCAGAATCTAAAAGATGCTGTCAGTAATGACACCTACTTTTTAAAAATACTTACAGTTCATTTAGAAAGTAGCTGAGTAATGAGACTGTGCTTCTAGCCCACATTAAATATGCCAGCAGATCCTGCAGTCACTTTTGGTGGTTTTATCCACATATTGTTGTGCTTTAGCTTTTGTAGTTAAACTGGACAGTTTTCGTGTCATCCATAGATTTCACCACTTTTGGTCATAAGGAACATTTACCCCTTTTCTGTTGCTATGGTAAATTTTGAAAACAGCATTCTCATTATCTTAGCCTAGTCTCCAATGTAGTTATAAATTAACACTTTTTACAATGAGGGGTGTGAATTATGCCTTATATTTTATTTTTAAGGATTCCTCTAGTTTCTTGGAAACTGCCTTCCCCAGAAATAAATATTGCCATGTCAAAGAGCAAGGGAACTCCACAAAAGAGTGCTAAGGATGAGAATTCTGAAAATGGAGTGGCCACTTTTGGGAATGATGAAAATCTTATTACTGATATGTGGCAAACAGCAGTAAGAGCAGTATCAGAAATGGTAAGGAATATTTAATTTACTTAATTTATTTACATTTGTGAATGAGACAGGGAAAGCCTGCCATTCAGCAAGCAGCCTAAACACACAGTCTTTGCACTGTGTATCTGAATCTCATGCCACTTTTTCCACCACTGATCATTTCCATTTAATACAGAACCACAGAACCATAGAACAGTTTGGGTTGCAAGGGACCTTAAAGATCATCTAGTTCCAACACCCTGCCATGGGCAGGGACAGCTAACACTAGACCATGTTGCTCAACACGTCATCCAGCCTGGCCTTGAACACTTTCAGGGATGGAGAATCAACAACTATAGCTAAAAATAAATTAGGTGGGCTTTTCAAATGGTTGGTTTCTAGGTTCACTTTTTCTTTTCTCTTTGATCATTTTAAGATAAGTACATTTCTGCACCCTTGCAGTTCAGCTGTACTCTTGCTTTTCATACCGCTGATTCTTATATTTCTCACTTTTTCCTGGAGTACAAGTAATGTCTTTATCTTGCATTTTTGCTGTAGAATTTTATTGTTTATAAATAATCAAAATGAAAACCAATTTAATTAGTTAAAATATCTCCTTTGTTTTATTTATTTGTTTATGTCTCAGCAAGTACTTTCAGGAAGTATAGGCTATTTAAAACAGTAATTGCACAGTGTTGATACTATGTACTTTACTATGTGTGACTATGGTGTCAAGGTAACAGCTGAAATGAAGTCTAAAGAAATGGAGGAAGAAAACAAATGTCAGCTGCTAGAATTGAAAACAGATCTGAAATCTTCGCAGACACTGTCAGGCAAAGCTACTGGGAAAGACGCCAAAGATGCTAAAAACCTTTCTCCCAAATCAGCTGCTAAAAAGAAAGGTATTTGAAATGCAGACTTTGTTTTAGCAGGGCTTGAAATTACTGAAATGTAAATATGTTAGTAATGCAGAAAAGAGTAAGCCAAGACATTTAATTTGGATTTAATTTCTCTTTTGAAATGTGACATATCAATATGAAAAAGCTGGTAGTGATAAAGGAGTGTAGAGACTTGTGAATGGTAATAGCATTTATTTAATCATATGTGTTGCCATTATTATTATGCAGGAATAAATATCCCAAAGAGAACCTAGAAAGCAAATATTAAGTTTTCTCCATGTGCTGTTTTAGAATTGAATAGTTAGAACTAGTTTATAAAATCAAATAAAATTCCATTGAATTCTGCCTCCTTTCCATCCATAAGTCCAAATACTTCAAATATTAAAATAAAAGTACTGGAATAGACTGGATAATTTATGCGGTACTCCAAGATATTTGGGGATGAGTTATCAGCCATATATTAGCGTTGATCTTTCAAGGTTCGTCATTTTTATATGTAACTGTAACATGATGTAAATAAAGAACATAAAATCTAATGGCATATGTAGTCCTAAAAAACCCCGGACTCCTAGTGAGGTAGATCTTGCTCATAGGCCTGGCAAGAATCTGGCCCTCAAGGTGAGAATATAATATGTATGTGCAAAAGAGAACCAGATCTAAGAAACCCTATCTCTTTAGCCCGGCAATTCAGGCAATTTGCAGGAAGGAATTCCGGTACACAATGCTGTTTCATACTTT
>VZZY01004755.1:349-57985 GCA_013400335.1 Eurystomus gularis | reverse complement strand
TTTGGAGTACTGTATCCAGTTCTGGGGTCCCCAGTCCAAGACAGACAGGGAACTACTGGAGTGAGTCCAACAGAGGGCTGTGAGGATGATAAGGGGACTGGACCACCTCTTTTACAAGAAAAGGCTGAGACACCTATGTCTGTTTAGCTTGGAAAAGAGAAGACTGAGAAAGGATCTTATCAATACTTATAGATATCTAAAGGGGAGGTATCAAGAGGATGGAGCCAGTCTCTTTTCAGTGATGCCTAGCGATAGGAAAAGGGACAATGGACACAAAGTAGAACACAGGAAGTTCCACTTAAACACAAAGAAAAACTTCTTTACCATGAGGGTGACAGAGCACTGGAACAGGCTGCCCAGAGAGGTTGTGGAGTCTCCTCTGGAGACTTTCAAAACCCACCTGGACACATTCCTGTGCAACCTGCTCTAGATGAATGTGCTAGAGCAGAGGTGTTGGACTAGATGATCCCCAGAGGTCTCTTCCAACTCCTACCATTCTGTGATTCTGTAATTCTGTGAGGCTAAAGGATGAAAAGGATCTGTAGGATATTTTACCTGTAGGATAAAAATTACAAAGACAATAACATATTTACTTACTCATGTGAAAATTGTTTGTGCTCTTTTATCCTCACTAAGAAATGTCCACGTAAGGTGTAGCTCTAAACTTAAGAAAGAAGAAAACAAAAACCACCAGAGAGCCCATATCCTTTATTAGACATACAAATAAACAAAAATAATTTCAAAAATGCTGTTCTAGCTGTCGCTTCCTATTAGGATCCTTCAAATGTCTGAAAAGTTGGCCAGGTACCTAGTATCTCACGATGATTTTAGAGTTTTGTTTAGTTTTTCTTGTTTTTCTTTAAATGATGGAACATCCATGAGAAAAATTAATTGAACTGAGGGATGTGGGTAATTATTCTATAAAATGTGGATGATCATTTTCCAGAAATTAAAAGAGTAGCTAAATTTTGCAAACTCTGGTTATCATGATTTTAATATTAATATACTTCGAAAAAAATGATACTGTGAGACACAATATTATTTTATTAATGCTGTTTTAGAAAAGCAAATGTATATGGGTTTTACACCTTCAAAACATGGGGTATGCAGCTTCCTCAATAAGTCAGCCAGTGATATAATTCCTCTTAAAACTTGGCATTTCCTCCTGTTTTTCTTCTCACTACATATTGTTCATAATTTTCTGCTAGGGATTTTCTCCCTGTTATTCTCATCTCTGCTTTTCCTCTTTCTGTTCACTTTCCTGCACTGCCTCTCATTTTTCTGTTTCCCATTTTAGTCTGTTTTCTCTGTGCTTTCTGCTGCTGTTTGCTTCAGTTCTAGCTTGTATTCCCTTTCATTTCACTCACAGTTTCTTCAGTTTCTCATTCTTTAAATTAGTGTCTTTTTTTCTTCTTCTCTTGTCATTTGCTACATTTACATACACTGCACTTTCCTATCCTTATCCATACATAGCCTCTGTATGGAGTCCCAGTGAAGGTTTTCTTTTGTTTCTTCTTTGTACTCTGCTTTGGAGTCAGTCACTGTAAACACTGCCAGATACCATGAACAGCAATTTTAGAGGCAATCTCATCACCACTTTAGAAAGTAATCCCAGCATGCTGGTTTCCCATGCATAGTTATGTGTCTTCATTCAAGACACACACATTATTATATGTCTCTTTCTCTGGTGCTGTTCCATTTCTATGGTAACACTGCATATCTACCATTTGTGTGATGGAGATTCTGGCAAGTGGATCCCTTTAGCAGATCAAAGTACCTATGATATCTAGAATATTTTGAAGAAGCTTAACAGCAGTAACTCCTCCATTTAGCCCATAAACCAAATGGAATTAAAAAAAAAATATATATTGGCTTTTTTTCTAACAATCTGCTTGAATATGATCACAGAACAGAATAAGCACATTTTATATTCTTTCTTTTTATTTTAAATAATAACTTTTTTCCTCAAGAAAGTTCTTGGATGACAGCATTTTTGTTCTGTACTTACTGGTGAAATATTTTCTAATGCCTGACTAACTGGTAATCACAAAATCGCCTTAATTGGAAAAGACCTTTAAGATCGCCCAGTTCAATCATTAAACTAACACTGACAAGTCCTCGACTAAGCCACATCCCTAAGTACTACATCTATACATCTTTTAAATACCTCCAGGGATGGGGACTCCACCACTGCCCTGGGCAACCTATTCCAATGCCTGATAACACTTTCAGTAAAAAAATTCTTCCTAATATCTAGACTAAATTTGTCTTGGTGCAACTTGAGGCCATTTCCTCTTGTCTTATCAGTTGCTACTTGGTTGAATAGAGCAACCTGCACCTCTCTACAGCCTCCTTTCAGGTAGTTGTAGAGAGCGATAAGGTCTCCCCTGAGCCTCCTTTTCTCTACACTAAACAATCCCAGTTCTCTCAGCTGCTCCTCATAAGACGTGCTCTAGTAATGCAAGGCTTCCCCCTGCAAGGGGGACTGTGACGTTATAAGTAGTGCCAGAAGTCTGTGTTCCAGACTCTAAGACAGATTCTGAAATGTTTTAAAGTTCAGCCATAAATACTGACAAATACGTCAGAATACTGCACTGATGAAACAGAGAAAGTTTTTGGCTTTCTTGGGTTAGAGCAAACTTTTTGAGTGGTGCACAGCATAGAAAAGGTTAGCTATTCTGAACTCTTGAGTCTGAATGCAACTTGCTGCAATAACCATCAACAGAAAGTTATGAATAACTCGGTTGCCTAATGAATAAAATCTCATTTGTGCTAGGAAGGACCCGGGCCTGTAGCAATTCTAAAATTTCGTCCATGGTACACAGTAAAATTGAGGGATCTTAGAAAACTAGACTTCACTTAAAAAATTAGGAATAGAATATTAGCAGGTTTGTGTGACAAACTTTTCCTGGTACAGATATGATGATTATTGCTATTTGACTAGGAAAATACATTGAATATGTACCACATAGCTATATGTGTACTGTTTCACTCGGCAGGAGCAAAATCCACCAGGCTGACAATGTTTACTTTGGCTATTACATTTGATAAGTGTTTTTTTCTTAACGTATATTATGACAGCAAAATACTCATGATATAGAAGAATCTCAAGTTAGATGTAAGATTTTGATATCCCATTTGGGATTTAGAAAGAATGTATGTATATGACTCTCAAATGCAGTGCTGGAGAGGCTTACAGGGGAGAAATCCTGACTTCTTTCTCTCTCTCACTTGCTTTTAATGATAAGCTATGTAGTATAAAAAGACACTGATGCTGAATGCATAGGGCAGCCCAGGGGACCAGTGTCTCCTACGTCACACAAAAGCATAATGCCTGCCTTTGGCCCAATTAGCCTTCCTCTCTTCATCTTAAAAAAGAACTGTAATGGGAAGGGAGGAAACTACTCCTTTCTAGACTGCCCTTTAAATTTGGGATGAGGTGCTGCCTGTGGGAGCTAGTGAGTTCCTACAGTCTGAGGAGTATAACAAGACTGGCTTCTTTTTCATTTGCTGGGGTAGAAATACTAATGAACCAACCAAGAACACAATAACAAACCAAACAAAAAAAGCCACCCCACCTATTCCATGAACTTCTGCTTCTAGTGGCTGGATTGTCTGGATTGGTTATCATGATCCATTGATAACTTTGATACCAAAGATGCATATATTCTTGCTTAACATTTTTGGGGGGTGTGTGTGTGCGTGAAGTGCTGATTCACTCAGAGGTAGCTTCCTGAGAAGACTCAGCTTATGAGGAGCTGCTGCATTTCGGAATCTGGGTTGGTAGCACTGTCGCAGGTAATTGCATCCTATGAAGAAGTCCTTAACTTTATGCTCGTGGTCTGCCTCATGTGTTTTTTGGTTTCTAGTGCTATTTGAGATCCGATTCTGGCACTCTGATTGCACAGCTCATTAATGTACATGAATAACAAAAAATAAAATAAAATAAAATAAAATAAAAATAAAATAGAAGTTGGCACTTAATTTCTTCTACCAAAATCAATAGTGTTAAAAATCAAACATTCACTTTAGTTCTGAATGTGTGATAAATAGATGTAATAACGTTATGATGTCTTTAATTATTGTTTCCTTTCACATTTGTCTTAATCAAGATCACTAGAAATATTCAAACTGATGATGTGGGTTTAATAATGCTGTGTCACGTACTTCACCTCTCTAACTGAGTAAGAAAAATATCCTAAAGTGTAGGTTCAAAGGCCACTAATTTTAGCTTTTCAGTTGATAATCCTCTAAGATCTTAGAACTTGATGCATTGAGGGTACAATACCTGCAGGTCCTTGCAATAAATAGCTCGTTTAAGTTCAGATGATACATCTTTATCTGGCCTTCTCCCTATCTGGACTAAGTGCTGGTTGCTTCTGTACATAAAACCTATGAGGCAGTTCAGGAAGGCAGTCAGGGGAATAAAATCCTGTATTCAAAAAGTAATCATTAGAAAAACAGACACATAATTTGCACCTGTCATTATCTCTTATATTTATTTGTGTCCCAAAAAAGAGAAGGAGAGGAACAACACAACAACAACTACAGAATATTTACAAATGAACTAGAGAGGAAACTGTAGAAGAAAGAACCGGTGTTATATTTTACTTTTCATTTTATTAGTTATTGCTACTACCATACTTAGTACCATCATACTGTGAAACATGAAAAGGAAAACTTTCCTCCCACCTTACAAACCAGTACTGACATTAAATATTTGGAGAGAGAGTGGAATTTATGTATAGGGTAATAGAATGAGCAAAATCTCCCTATATATTGCTTTTTCACCCCCTCTCCCTCCCTTCTCTTTTATTCTATTGAAAAATTCAGTGTTGAGCCATACAATTTTTATAGATGCTGATAATCTGCTTCTTGTATTTCTTTTCTACATTGTCTTATATATATATTTTTTTTAATGATTATTTTTAAGCTACTCTTGTTCTTTTTTGGAGAGTTTTCTCTCTCTTATTTTATCTTTTACCTCTATTTTATAACTTTATATAATCTTCTCCTAGAAGTTTAGGCTAATGTTCCTGACAAGATAGAAAAGTGTTCCTTTTTTTTTTCACTGAGTGGAATATTTTTGCATAATAGTGGATAAATTAAAAATGGGATGGATCTGACTGTAATGTAATATACCTCTGAGTGGCCAGTATTTGAACTGCAGTGCTATATCCTGCCAGATGTCCAACTCAGTGCAGTTCTAAAATTAACAGGATCCTCTAAGTTAAAGCTAAATGAGGGAATGTCTTTCACAGATACTCAAGCTAACCTACAGGTAATAGATATTGAATTATGTCAGACTGTAGTCTCTTAAGAAACATGGGTGAAAAGTCAAACAATTCAGTAGAGTGTAATAGAATACTCGTGAGATTCTATTCAATATCCACAGAGATATCAAATAAAGCACCAGTAATGGAAATGGAACTACGTATGGAACCTTTGATGACAGAATTAATAAATAACTCGATTTACTGGCTTCTGTTTCATTGCATTCAAGTTAGCATAGAACTACTGAAACAGTATTGATTCGTGAAAAAGGTTTGCCACTACAATTAATGTATTTGTGGCTATATCCAAATTCTGCTTGTATTAGTTGTATTGGCATTTTGCAGATGGCAGAATAATTGTGTAGTGCACTGAAGCATATTTCAGCTGAAACAGCAGTACACTCAGGTGACTGGAATACAACTACATTTCCACTTAAGGTGAAGAAATAGTTAGCTTAATAAAATTCTTGTGTGGTCCCTACACCAGCCCTGTGCTGTCTGGACTAACTGATCATCCTGCCTTTGTTATGTGTGTATCTATTCAGGCTGATTGATTTGGGTTAAAACAGGTATGAGGACAAGATAAGATTGGCCTAAAGTCTGTGGCAAGTGTAGTAAAGGGATTTTTTCTAATGTGAAATCATCAATCGAAACAGAAAATGATGATTCTATGCATACTTACTAGTCAAAGGCAAGGAATTAATCTTAACCTGTGTTATGACCTTAATCAAACCAAGCACCTTAGAGACACATGCCACACAATTGAAATTTGGACAGTTATAGATGCCTTATCTTATCTATCAGACCTGCTGGGAAGGCTTCCATAAATCTTTTGCTGTTTGTCCATTAATATGATAAATCAACATTTTTCTAAATACCATTTCCTTGCGTATGTGTTTTGATATACCCTAAAAATTCAGGCCCAAAGTCTTGCTGAAGTAGACTCAGTGAAGATACTGGCATTTCATCACATTACATATTAATCTGTTGTTTCATCTAGTATATTTTATGGTGTAACAACAAATAAAAGATGCAAGAGAAAAAGATGAGGGCTCATCGGTTTGAAGCTAGATGGTTGCAGCCATGTTCTTAACACATTTTATATAGAAGCATTTATAACAAAGGTTTGAACTTATCAAATAATGGCTTAATATGAATAACATTTTGGTCCTCTAGAAATAAAGAGAGACTTTTCCATGAAATCTGAGAAGGCCGGGACTTCCTAAAGCGTGAGGAAAAGCATGATAACAATTTCTAAGCATTAACCTTTGACGTAAGCCTCGGAAAATAAACATGCTCCTTCTTTATTTTCCTGTTTTCTGTTATAGACTGAATTATATTGTGTTTTACCTCCAAGTATAAATTATAACTTCCTTCACAAGGTCAAATACTAAGATAATCCCTTGGGAAAGTGAAATTTGCAGAACAAGTTTGTTCTGCTGTTATTGTCTACTTAGTTTGTGCACATTTCTCCTGATACAGAAAAGGAGTCGTTCTAGGGAGGAGGAGTTTCTGTGTGCATTAGCAAATATTTCTGTATAATATTTTGCATCACTGAATGCAAAGAAATGATTAATCAATGAATCATACAGTAAATAAACTAGATGGTTCTTATGCCATAGGCATTTTTGCACACAAAAAGCAGGATACTTCTTCCAGAAGGGATATGGAATTGTACAAGCTCATCTGAATTCTGCCCCAGGCATCCACACTCCCCACTGGCAGCTGAGTATTTAATTTCTTGGAGCATTTCTATTATTAATTTGTCTAAGAGAAACAATCATCATAAAATTATTAAGTCTACTCTCATAATCAGCGTTACATTATTAAAATCTATAAAATCAATCAGATCAATTGATTTGTGCTAGATGAGAATTTTGCCCTGCCAGTGGACAGAATAGAGAAAATATGTTTCTTTCAGGGCACGGATATGATGACTATCTCTACTTGGAGTTACACGTTTGAATAGAAAACATTATAACCAGCTATGAGCTTTGCATGAACATGAGGCAGAATACTCTATTACATGAGGCTAAAAAACTTGTTGCTGAAATCAGCTATAAAATGAGAAGGATTTTTCTTTAATGATAAGAAAATACAGATTAAAATCTCTGGGGATATACAGCAAAATCTACAATAGCAGCTCCTCCCTGCCTTAAGCCAGCTAAGGAAGCCTATTAGGCAGATGGTATCGCACATGAAAAAAGTGATCAAGCTGTGAGCAAGAGAGCCAGATCTACTTAGTGTGATAATTAGAAAAGAAAGAGCCCCAAAGGAAGCACGGAATAGTAAAATACAAAATCACAGCTGGAAAATGTTGTGAAGATTTTATTTTAGACCCAGAAATAGGTCAAATAAAGAAAAATAGAAAGAATGAATATGGAATTAGGGGGAAGAATTTGGGGAGAATGTGGCTGTTGGATTATAAAATTGCAATTCACTATCTCATTGAAAATAGTATTGATCTGTTTCCTGTGTGGTGTCAGTAGCAGTACAGGAATTTGAACTACAACACCCCTACTCAATTTATTTTGATTGTGTGCTCTGTCCAGCAAGGCAAATTCTGCATTTGCTTGTCCTGTGCGTATGTGCAAGCAAGGTGAAGACAGTCATTTACTACAATGAGCTTTAACTCAGTTTATAACCATGGTGTAAGAGGTTCTGTAGATACAAATTTACATGCTGTTCTGTGGATACAAATTTACATACCACAGAACTCAAAAGATAACCACTAAGTTAGACCTATGCTGTTAGCTCATAGAATAATTGTATTTCAGGGTACCAAATCTTAAAAAAAACCCCAGAAACAAAACCAACAAACAAATAAAACATTTCCCATCTTGATAATAAAGAGTAAAGAATATGAAATGTGAGAGATTTTTCCCCCTGATCTCAGTGCCTGAAATACTCTTTCCAGTTACTGTAAGGAAGGAATTTTCTCCTTGCTGTGGTAAAACATTCTCTTTTTTCCCGTCCTGCCACAGAGGATTTAAAAATTTGTAACTATTAGAAAAACACACTTCAGTATTTAACTGCTATCAAAAGCAAGTACTAGACTACAGTGCACAAGGCAACTTCATCAAAATGTACCCAGGGGTCAGCTCCCCCAGAACCTAAGGCATATGGAGCCATGCAGGCATTTTATTCCTTTGAACTTTTCTGTAGGAGATTTAAATAACAAACACGATGCCTCCTTCACATTTTGTCAAGAAGTTAGGTTTTTATTATATTATAAAATATTATTTCAATACTCTAGAGAGCTTAATTTTTTTTTAAAAAGAAGTTTTTTAGGTTTACCTTTAGCTGCACTAAAACTGATGATAAAATTAATCTTATTTCAAAGCTACAATTCCAGACAACATGCTGCTTATGAACTTCATGTATCTCAAGAGTGAACATTCATAGTCATTAAGAAAATCCATATTTAAACTCTGATCCAGCTCTAAACAAACTCAATGGTAATGTTTCTATTGGTTTTGGGAGGGAAGAACAGAAGATTTTAGATTTTTTTTTCATGATTCTAAGTTTAGGATGGAGACTTTTTTTGGCCAATTCACATCAGTTCAGGTCTGTATTTTCATGGGTAGAGAGTAACATCCCTGGTTTCCAAGGTTACTAGAGAAAAACTCATAGTGGACAATGAGAATTCTTCCCTATGGGAACTCCTTTCAATCACCGTAATCTTTATTTTTCTCTAATAGAGGAGACTTATGTTCATTCGTAAAAGACGTGGTAAGGGCTCGACTTCTTTGTATGGTGTGGTTTGACCTTAAGGAAAAAGATAATGAATGAAAGCTGATTATGTATTGTATATGAAGACAATTGCTATCAGTTTTAAATTTTTCCCTTTGGTTTAATTTACTGTTCCTTCTGTGGATATTAGCAGAAGAGGTAGTCTCCTTGTACTTATCTGGCACCATGTACTTGTATGAGTACTTCTGGTATAATTTCTTATTTAACCCTCCTTACATCAAACTATTTTCTTTTATTTTATTTTTTAGGGCTTTTTTTCATATATGCTTTTGTTTCCCTCACCTTTGAATGTTCTTTTTCTGCTTTATGTCATTGTCTCCTTGTATGGGAAAAAAAAAGGATAAACTAAAACTCTTCAATGTTTGTCACAAACACATTTGTACTCTGTAATGTCAACATTAAAACTGTACAGATAGTATTTATTCATACTCATGAAGTCCTCTGAATTCAAGTGGTGAAAAGAATGAGGAGGACTTGTCAGTACTTCTAAATAGAATATCTAGACCCTACTCTTCATCCAAAGACTAATATGTGCACTTTAATTTTATGTTTTCTGATATTTTACTTAATTGGTTCACAGTTGTATTTTTGAAAATTGTAAAAAATTCCACCATGTTCTTCTAGCAGCATTTAAAACCTGTTTCTGTCTTTTCTTTTTTTTTTTAACTTAAGGTAATGGAGATATAAAATCAGCACAAAAATAAACAATTATTTATATTGGAACAGTTCCAGTTTTGCTTCATACTCTTTATGGATAGCCAGACACCCACGCTTCTATTGAAGTTGAATAGGACTTTAGGAATGGTTTCTCTGACAGCTGTGGCATCAGTAATCTGTATTATTCTGTAAAAAGATATTGTTCTTTGCCTCACAGTGAAGTTATTTTTCAAGTAATCATTTTGATAATTACTTAATAATAATAATAATAATAAATAGAAATAAAGCTTAGCAATAATTTAGTAATAACAGTAACAGGAGTAGAAACTTTTACATCTCATTCTTTACTAGTGAAGCAGATAAATCATTCACACCTGAAAAGTACTGCCATTATTACAGCCGTGATAATACTTCATATTTTTAATCTACTGTAAAAATAAGCAATTAACTGTCATTATGTTAAACTTGACTTCTGTTAGTTTTTTTAATGTTGACCAAAGAGAGTTTTAAATCCCACAGAAAATCTAAAGAAATTCAGCTCTATATCTTTATTCCCAGGATACCTAAAGGCACTGAACAGGGAAGGAGAATAGAACTGAGACTTCCTCCATAGCCTTTGAGGGAGGTGGTTGTTCCTGTCCAGAGATACAACATTAAATAGGTTTGTCTGCACCTGTTGGAAAAGTTGTGCTGTAAGTGTAATACATTTTTATGTTACAAGTAAATTACCTTCCTGTAACCTTCAAGACATAAAATATTTCCCTTTAATAGTCTTCCCCTAATGGGAGAAGTTTGTCTCATTCATATGAGGGTGATAATGCTACTCCAAGTCATAGGCAGTAAGGCTGCTTCCCTCAGCTTTAGTCAAAATACAGTTTATATGCTTCTAATAAAGCTAACATGGCCTGATATTTCTACCCTTGCTAGTGTCTTCTAGAATAATGATAGCTTTCTACTTTGTCATATTTTCATCCTGTGCATTTTCCATGGTTCATCTATCTGACTGATTGGTCTGGAAGCTCTAGTTTTCTCAATTCACGATGCTTTTACGTTGTTTTATTTATTGTTATTCACTACATGTTATTTTTGGGTAAGAGTCCTGTCTTTTAAAGATTTGTCACAGGTGTCTTGCAAAGATGAGATATTTTCATTCTACTAATGCTTCCAACCTTGTGCTCATTGATGACGGACTCATACATACACATCCTTGCTTCAGTTTGCAATATGATGCAAATCTGGAGAGTTTTCATTGGCTATAACTCCATGGAAATTCCTTAATGTAATCTTGGAGTGATGAACTGAGGAATTAGGCCCTTTGTTTTTAATAAAACTCATATTATTAACAGAGTACTTTTCTCTATTGAAATGTCATTTGCAAATATAAGGCTCAGTCTTGAAAACCTATGCAAACATATCCACCACTGGAACTAGATCTTCTGAGGTTACTGATTTTGTTGAGGTTAGATGGAACACTACATTTTACATGCCAGGACACTGGGAACTCAGGCTTTGCCTTGTTTGCTCTGAGAAGGCAATATGTCCAGGCCTTCCCACAGGTGCAGGGGATGCCTTTTTGGGTGAGCAGCACCTATGCAGCCACCTGTCAGCTTCTGCAGTCTTGGTCAGAATCAGACCTGCTCAGGTCTGGTGGCTTGTCTGGTTACTGCCAAGGAACATTTGAATCTTGCCCTTCCACTTCTGCTCAGAGACAACTGCCTCCTACCTAACTCAGGCAGCTTCAAGGTCAGGCAATTGGTTCATAATTCAGGATTGCAAAATTGCTTCTTCAGAGTGTGATTCTTGGTGTGCTTCAAGGAGAAATACTTTATCTGTTTCTTCTCCTACAACTAACTGTCTGGAAGCAGAGTAACAGAATAGAAAGAAGGCCCTTTAGATTTCCACAGTGCTGTCCTTGAAAATGAACCATACCTTTCATAAATAGATAGGGTACTATATTTAGTAAAATAATTTAAAATAACAGAGGTGTAATACTCAGAGCAAAGCATCCCTTGTTTGCCATTGTCCAAGTTATTTTAGACCAACAGTTTTATTTACTATGTGTCTTTTAAATTTTTCTTCTGATACTATTAAGGAAGAAAACTTTGGATCAATTTACTTGGAAACCATTAAATCAACGAAGGTGAAATGTATAAAGCACTCAGTACTGCAGACCTGCTTGGACTCTTTCCATCTGTTCATGTGTTTTTGCCCTTCAGGCTATTTTTATTAGTTCTGTTTGTATTTTTCAGTGTGTTCTTTCCTTATAAACTTAATTTGCTAATAAGTGAGTAAAAGTCCACAGAAAGTAAACAAATGACAAAAGCAGAATGCTTGAAGAACTAAGAATATAAGTTCAGGAGGTTCATTTTGCTATTTCTTCATATTTTTATTACATAAAGGATCCTTCAGAGTTTTGTGCTTTAAAATCTTATATATTTCTTACTAGCTTCTGTAATTACTTGATGTTATTCTGAGAAATGTAAATGAATGTTGATCCACTAATATTGAATTTTCTTTCTTCTGTTCCTAGTCTAGTATGTTTTCTTGTCCCATGGAAGATCTTATAATCCAGGATGGTTTGTAACACAGAAGGGCCATTAACTGCTTGCCTGCACTGCAGGCATAAGAACTTAGAGGACACTGAAAACCTCTGTGATCCACTATATTAAGGGCCAGGAAATAGCCTTTAAATCAGCAGCACTTACATACAGCCTTTTTGAACTTTTGGTTGTGTTTCATATGTATCAGATAGGGTAATTTAAAAATTAATAGATCTGTAGATTTGTGTAATCTGCAGCTTCTGTAATTCGCAGAATGTTCCCACATTCTCTTTCCCAAACATTTCATACACTGTGGATTGCTTTCATATATTCCTGTTTGTATAAACCAAATATTATATGTATTATGTTACATAGTGCTGTATATGGAAAACTAAAACATTTTTTTTTAACATATATCATTTGAAATGTGAAAACAAAACTGAAGACTGAACCCTACTTTCTTTGAGAACCAAAGGAGCATAGATGAAATAATGTCTAGTTCTGCATTGATTCAAATCTCCTGCAAGGTCTATCCAAGAAAATAGAATATGACATCTCATATCCCAATTTTCCACCAGTAAAATGGAGGACAAAAGACTGTTAAAAAACAGATATACTTCCAGGACACTACAAGGAATCAATTCATGAAAACAGATTATAATTGCCATCTGGAACTATTTCAAGAGATATTTTAGATAGTGTCCTACATGATTGTGTAAATCCACTGTGTTGAATCAGACTGGAAATCCAGACTGTAAGTGAACAAATAGGTCCTTCTAATCGCTGGGTATCAAGAATATTTGTGGGCTGAGGGATTAAGCCACAAATACCACCTTTGGACAATCCTTTTCATCACATTATTTAAATGTGAAGTTGGCCAAAAAGAAACACTTTTTAGGCAAAGGTAAATTTCACATTCTTTGACTATTTTTTTAAAATCACTGTGAAAATTCAAGTTGTAAGTAAAAAGAAGGTGTATATTTTTGAAAATATTCAATTTTTCTGCTGAAAATAAATTATTTTATAATGTAAATAAATTAACTTCTTTTTCTGTCAGTTTGATGTGAAGCTAAATCAGAAACACAAGCATTGGCTTTAAAATGTCACTTCAGATAACACCAAAAGAATTAAATTTCCAGCAAAGGATATTTTCCTTTGCAGTAGATGCTGATAATATATATTTTAATGTAACAGCCATCCAACTACAGTGATCAAAACCTGATCCTGTCTTATGAGGGCAAGTAATCTCACTGATATGACTAGTCTCACTGCTATGATTAAGGCTCCCTATGTATAACATTATTTCTAGATGGAAGGAGTAAAGAGGAATTTTAAAAAATATTTTGCACATGAAGAGTCCAAAAAACCATAATTCACACCAGACTGTTTTCTTGGAAAAGAGAAAGGTCTGCCTTTTCTTTCATGTTCTTCTTTCATGTTTTTCCAAGCTCATCATGCTCTCTGCTTAGTGCAAAGAGAGAGAAAAAAAGATCGCAGACATTAGAATTAAGTTCACTAGTCCAGTGTAACTGTTTCTGTGGATTAACTGTGGAAAGCTGTGTTGTCTATAAATTATTGTGGTTGCACCCATTGAAGTGAGAATCAGTATCAGTTTATATTAATATTGCATTTGGTTTAAGGCAACCATAAACATCTTCATTAGTATCTCACCAGAGTATGTGATTATTTGAAATAGCACAAAAGTACAGAGAGATTGCTAAAGGGCAAGACTGGTAGTGGGAATATTGTTTTCACACATCCATCAATCATTGTCTTACTTTAAGCTTGGGAACAAATAAAGATGAAAAAGCTCACACACAATGACATTGATATTTATTACAGAATTCTTTTTATTTATGACTGTTTGAGCAATAATACAGAAAAGTTTTTTTTTTTTTTTTTTTGTGAGTGCTACCCTTTTTGCAACACAAAATAGAGCCTTTTTAAAAAGTATAACCTGATGTTATTTACTAGAATTCTCATTCTGATCACACAAAAATATGCAAGACAATTCAACTTTATCATTAACACAACTCACAATTCACAGGCACTGCAGCCCTAACTATTGTTTGAAACATCTCATTCAGAATTTCAAATTAACAGGCACAATTATTTTGCAGGTTTTATTCTGCCTCCTACCTTTTATTGGAGTGGTCTTTTATCTCCACAGTAATTAATATAGCTACTTGTTGAGAAAAGTACTTAAATGTGAAGTATTTCAAACACTGTTAAAAGGCTGGTCACCTGGAATGTATTTGGGTGTGTATGAGATAATGACAGTTACTAAATTATTTGAGGCAATGAACAGAAACAATTTTAATACAGACCTTAAATTAGATGAGGGAGCCTCTTAGGAGAGCTGGATGACTTCTGCTGGTCATAAGTAATGAAGGGACTGAAAAAGCCTGTAAAAGTGAAGGATGAATGACTAGAGGAGGAAGGGATCTGCAGCAAATAGGAAGTTCTTATACAGGAATTAGAAACTCCGGTTTAGCCAAAAGGGTGAGTCTTAAGCGAATGACAGTTTGGGGTTGGCTAAAATGGATTCCATTTGGATTCAAGTGTTTCTTTGTGATATTGAGAACTAGTGGTAGAGAACCAGCTGGGGTAATATTCATGTCATTTTTGTCCTGGTGACAAAGCTAGGGAGAGCTAAGCGTAATGGCATATAAGAGCTGAAATACCGAGAATATAGTATGCAGATTTGAAGGCTATTAGTGTCATGAAGGATTAAAAGTTAAGTGAAAGCAATTAAAATTAAGTGAATGAAAAGCAAGATGGAGCTCAAAAGAAAGGTACATGACTTGAAGACGTACTTCAGAGAAGTTTTTCCAAACGGAGAATGAATGCATCTAGCTTTTTTTTAGTATGGCTGGAGCCCCTAGTCCACATAAAAATGGCAAAAAAATTTGCATTTATGTGAGGTTGCAGAAACTAAACATTTTTTAAAAAAATATATACATATTTATATGTATTTATATCAGTAAGACATTATGCCAAAAGATAGCTGACTTTAACCAGTCTATGGAGTGGGTAGTGTTTTCATATTACTAGTGTTTCTGATGACTAGGATTGGTCACAGCCTCTTGGGTTCCTTTCTGTGCATTTTATTTATATTGAAGCCATTTATTTATATTGAAGCCATTGAAGAAGTTAAGTTACCCTAGAAAAAAGTTGCAGTGAAATTATAATAACCCTTGTACTTGATTTTTCAGATGTTTTTTCACTGCCTTTGGCCATTCTTTATTGAAAGCTTGTAGATGATTGATCTCTCCTTTCCTCATCTGCTCTAGCATGATTATGACCTTAAGCAGGCAGAAATCCCCTTGAATTCTTACTGAAAAGCACCAGCCTCTCAATACTTACTGGGCAATATGTAGAGAGAAGACTCTTGTAAATCTGAAGTCTAAAATCTGACAAGAAAAATCTTCCACAAGATGCAGGAATACAGAGGCATCTGATTAATATTCCTTGCCTAGAAATATCAAGAGCTGCTCCTTGTGTTTTTCTCTCCCCACTGGCCTCTTTTGAGGAGGTCAGAACCATAAACAGAGGAAGACTCTGTTGGTCGTGCCATGATATAGTTCAGTTATGAATAGCACTAGGAAAGCTGAGACTTTGTCTTGCTCTAGTATAGATCACTTCTGACAGAGAAATTTAGCAATTATGCAGTGAAACTTCAGAGTGGGTTTAAGAACCGTCTGCAAGTTCATTGGATTCTGGGTTGCTTTTCCTCCTGGTGAGCAGGAGGAAAAGAAAGATAGATCTGAAATCAGAAGCAGTGAACTTTTGAATCAGAAGCAGAGGTCTCCACCTCTAGCCCATATTTTCTATGTGGTAATAACTACTCTTTCCTTCTAACTTGCTAATATCACTGTTTACATGTCTGATCTTCCTGTTACAATAATATAACTGTGGTTGCTATCTGATTATTTCATTTTCATACTTTATAAGGCATCTAATAGTCCAAGCTCAGGTTTTTCTGCTTCCATATGCATTGATGGAATCAGAAGTTATTCCTTTTCTAGTACCAGCCATTCATCCTTTGTGTAGATTTTTTGGCAGCCTAGCTGATATTGTCCTGTTGTAATTTATGCTTTTTTAAGTCATTAAATTCAGTTTTTGCATTTCAGAATAGTTAGTGATATGCAGTATAAACAGAATGCAGAAGTGTAACATGACTTCAAGGGTTAATTTGAGAAAACCCTCCAAATTACATCCTCCACATAGCCTGGCAGGGTAATAAAATTGCTCAGCTTCAAAGTGTATTAGTTCACTTGATCAGGGCAAAGGTTGCTAGTGTTTTCAGGGAGAGTAGCAAACGATTTGGAAAGATTTAGTTAATTAGCAAAAACAAAAGTGAAAATCCAACCTATTAAATGTAGAACCTATTAAAAAGACAGATGGACAAACAAGCTGTTCTTCTCTTTGGCTTTGGGTTCAGTTATTAAGGGTGGAAAAATCAGCATAATACTTTTATTTGCTCTAAATTCTAGTCAATATTCAAAGCTGGTGCAGGCAGTGCAAGGGTGTTGAAAATTTAGCTCTTGCTTTGGATACTCACACCATCTGCATTCTTGATTAATAGCTGCATACACAAGCCACCAGGACAGCTATCAGAACAGGTAATGGGCTGTGACTCAGTCTGCAGTGCCTCTCTCTTCATTATGTCTTCCTCCTTCCTGTGTCTTCCATACCCCACAGCCTTGGCTCTAGAACAGAAACAGAAAAAATGTCCAATGTCTGTTTAGTCACTAGATGTTACACCTACAGATTATGCCCACTGGTAATTAGCCAGTGATCATCAAGTTAAACACTGCTTGCCTGAATGGGGACAATTAAGCATGAAAAATCACCATTGGAATAACACTATATGCAGAAAAACTACTATTTTTAGGGTTCTCCGTGGCTCCCCAGTCTAAATAAGTCATTGTAGCAGCAAGTTACCGTCCACTTATACAGCCTCCTTGGAAGAAGGTCTACTATGTGAATTGATCACCACGGTCTCATTTTTCATTTTCTTCATCCAGTTTGTCTCAACATGTTATTTAGACACAACCAGGTTGTATGTTGATTTTCTGTTGTTTCTTGTATCTCCATGCAGAAACACATCTCTGTTCCTGTCATTCACCTTGAACTCCACTTCTTTGGAAATTCCTTTGTATTCCAGACACACACTAATATCCAGCTAGAACAAACAACGATCTAATGTACCATATGTTGGTGGAATAGCTGGAAAAAGACATTTCAAAGTTAGTCATATACCTCAACAGAAGAACATACTCCCTACTTCCTAAACTTATGTGTAAAACAGAAAGGCTGGAAAAATTAATTGTTCTGTTGCTTCTACAGCACTGTGAAAATGCTCTTTATATTTTTCAAATTAAATTAATCCCAGTGAAGTAACTAAACACATTGTACGTTCAAAATATGAAAAATGTTCCCTGTGCTCATACACAGACTTCTAGATTGATTTATGTTTACATGAAATACTCAGCTTTGATATTACTAACTAGCTGTACATTTTATGCATGCTCAATGTTTCCTTAATTTCTTCAAAATTTATATAAAATATTAATATGTAGATTGGGAGAGTTTAGTTCGTTAACTATAAATTAAGAGTTGGCATTCATTATTTAGTAGTTAAATTCCAGCTTCCAGTTTTTGTACTCTTTGCTGTTCTAATTACTCTTTTCCTAATGAAAATAATTACACAGCGGTAAACACCACTGTATTTTAAAAGAGGCTTAAGTGTCTTTATTTAGATGTCAAAAGGTGATCCCAGTGAATAATGTAACACTGTGAAGGTGGAAAGGAAACAATGCATTTTAAAAATTTTTCTTCTTTACTTGTCTAGTTTTTAATTAGGGTGGATATTCATGGTGATATTTGCAAAAGTAATACATACCTGTTAAGTTGACCTGAATGAAATATGTAAACAAGCAACTTCCTTAAATATGACACATTCCTTAAATATGTGAGATATTCTTGCTCACACTGTAAATTAATGTATTTCTGGAGTAATCCTTCCAAAGCTTGTAGGACTACTTATGGATGAAGATTGTGCTTAATGGATTGCATAAATTATTGCAGCTCCAGTGAAGCTAAGAGAATCAAAGGGAATATGTTGGCCTATCTAGTACAAAATAAGACCGATTGAAAACAAAATGAACTAATTTTCAGGATGAAAGACCTGATCCTAGAGAAATTTGTTTCTTTAGAAAGAGAGTTTAAATATTTAAAATGCAACACCTACATCTGAGCCAGCCATGTCAGACTTTCCTCATACTCAAGGGAGAAACAAACAATTTTGGAGTGTACTTTTTATACTAAGATTGCTATCTACTTAGAGGTGTAAAGAATCACACTTTAAAGTTTTAGTATTTATCTGCTGAGGAAAACGGAAGTGACTAACTCTGGTATAAATACCTACATTAGGGAATCCTAATCGCCTTGTTTTGACGGATCCCATCCTAGCTCCTGAAATTATCACTTTACAGAAGAAGAAACCAACCAAAATGATAAAACAAATATATCAAAGGCTTGAATGCAGCAAGGTACTTCTACAGCTTCTATTGTCTGTACAAAATTGTTGACAAGTAATGAATGTGAAAGTAGCAGAAACAAAAGCAAAAGAGCCACCAGAGTGCTTTTTGAAGCATATATCAATTTTTTTTTGCTTTACTACTTGCGCTGTCAGAAAGAAAAGTATGAGGGAAATGACCAAAACTGAATAGAAAATGTCTTAAACATTGATTTGGAAATTTCCATAAGATTTTGAAATACAAGCTTTTTTGATGGAGTCTTTTTTTTCCCCCCTCTTTTAGGTAGTATCCAATTTGCACTTATCTTCTGTATCTGATCTGCTACTCATTAAATTGTCACTGCCTTTCCTGAAGCTTCCAGGCTTGAGAATTTGGCTGAGAATTTAGTTACAAGAAAAGGCACAAGCAGAATGAGGTTGTCTCCTGACTCTCTCACTACCTTGCTTATTCTCCCTGTATTAAAGAACCCATTTTTCAAGTACAGGCTTTTTTCCATGAGAATGCTTCTTTAGATTTAATTTACTATTCAAAATTCTCCTTCTAGTTCTTCATTCTGTGAACATATTGATAAAATGTAAGGGAATGTGCTGATGGTAACACAAAAGGTGAGATTTGTCATTCATGCTTCACTCTTTAGCATCTTCACTAAAATAGAATTGTTGGTATGCTCTGAAAGATGAATAAAGAGAAAAAATACAATATCTCAAAGAGACGAGGAGAGGGAGATGAAGGTTGACGGCAGCTGTTCTTCCAGACACTGACACAGGCGCTCAGAGGAGAAGAGCGGACACGGCAGAATGTTCCTAGGGAATCATCACACCTTCTCATATCACCTGAATATCTCCTTTATTTGATACAAATAACACTATGCTATGGTCAACTGCAGCAGAGTTACTCATGCATGGCTGACTAATTCCTCCAGTGTCAACAGACAGAGTTTAAAATACCCTGTGGCACAGAAGGTTAGTATTGCTGTCACTTCACCAGTGGAAGGAACTGCATCTTTTCTTCCTAGGGTCAGTATGATCCTGCACATAATTACTCATATAAATCACAAACTGCAGATGTATTATTATGTTGGTGATAAATAGTATAAAAATCTGTCCATTTTCAACAGGCTATTTGTTAACTCTAATTTCTTCCAAAAATGAGCAGAAATATTAAATCTTGGTCTTAAATTTATTCAAGAAATATACTAACATGTGATTTAAAAACTTATTACTGAATTAGTTGCTGTTTCACAAGCCCCAAATGAAACACACTATCCAGATTCCAACACAGATGTACAGCATAGTCACCACTAGATCTGTGGCGCACAACAAAACTGAAAGCTCTTCAGCTAAATGACTGTTAGGCTTTTTTATACCTATACTGCCTCATTTAAAATAATTATAAATTAGCAACATTTTATGATTTGAAAGAGGATAGTGTTAGTGATACCTCTTTCAATTATGCCTTTACGACCATAGCAAGTGGACTGTGTGATTCACATTTACAGCTGTTGAGCTGCCTTTCTTACAACCTCAGGCCTTTACCTTATCTTAGATGGACTTCAAAAAATGATGGTTCCCACCTTTGGGATTTATTAAGCAGATATGTTGTCCTTCACAGTTCTGACAAAGGTCAATTTCAGAATGTTGCTGTTCTCTACAAGCAATTATCAGAAAATACTATTGTTGGAAAGCCTTGATATCTTAAACCTCACAATAACAGTGCTGGGGCATTCCAGAATCTAAATTCTATACAGTTGACTCCAGAAATGTGTTGAGCGGCTGCCATCTCTTTTAATATTGCTAAAGGGTTCTATTTTTAACAATGGTCCTAATTTAATCAGCATAGTTGGAATTTTGTCCACAATGAGAGAAAGAACTGCCATTAACTCATTTATTTAAGTAGCCTCATTTTCCAATGTGAATGCAGTTGCTGAGCAGAAAAATCCTCACAAAAATTGCTAAATCTTGCTACTGATTTGGGTATAGTTGGAAATGTGCTGCATGGCACATCATTTGTAATATAAAGAATAAAGGGCAATGCACTCCAGCAACATAACAACAGGAACTTTATAGTAATTGAATTGCAACATATTATATGCCACCTTGTGACCTTGGGATCTGGGAATTAAAGATGTAAGGAAGTGAAGAGTAATAACAATGTTGCTTCTAATAATGGAAAAAAAAAATCCTAATCCACCAAAGTACTGACACCAGAGTTGCATAGCTCTTAATAAAGTCTGATTAATATTCTAGGTCTTGGGAACATTCAGAGATGTGAAAGCCTAGTTTATTTGAGTTACCATGCTTAAGACTATATGCATCAGGAAAGGAAGGGATCCTTCCCTCTTCTGAACTACATTAAACCCACCAACTAAACAAAAACCCAAACAAACCTCAAAGCCTTCATGGTTTCTCTAACCTATTTTTACAATTATTTCTACCTGGAATTAGTTATCTTGCTTAAACCAAAGTAGCAGTTGGTAAGTCTGTGTATTTCTTTTAAGGCTAAGGATAACTGAAGGGTGTCAGAGCCTCCTTCACAGTCTCTCACAGTCCAGTTCAACTGTAGGCTTTTTCACTCCAGATACAATAGCTTTAGCAAACTTACCTGGAATAGATCTAAGTGTTGATCAGGAAGATGAAAAAAATCCATCAGGCATGGAAATGTTATTATATATTCTACCATATTCTATAACAGAGATTTGGGAACCACAGTGTGCTTGTAACAGCCATTGAGCCAAGTACTAAATTTAGGTCTTTATATCACTTCTTGCAAAGGCACAAACCTTGAACTGAAATCAGAAAAGAAGCTTAGTTTGCTTCTAAGCTAAGAGAAAATTTGATGCATCACCTCTGATTTAGCTACAGCTAGGCTGATGCAAAACTGATGTGCAAGTAGTAAGAAAATTATGAGAGTAATTTAAAAATATCAGTGCAATATGTCCTATATGGATAGGCAGGAGCTTGTTGCAGAATGCAGCACATATAATTATATCTTTATGTTTCATGTAGAGTTTTCTGTGAGCATTTATTACACGAGTTCTCTTTTTCCACTAATGGCAGTTGGGAACTGTAGTGCATTAAAAATCTGATGAGCATCAGTTCCAAATTGCTTCTATGGTGTGGTGTGAATCGATTAATATCTTCTGTTCTGACATAAATTCATAGGCTACAGTTGTCAGAAGCATATACTGCTGTAATTGTAGAATATACAATATGTATTGATGAGTATTCTAAGAGGAATATAGAGATAATTATATGCAACTGTACTTATAATGAAACAAAATCAATGTTATTTTCTACCAATCTTCACAGAGGCATATAATAGATTCAGTGCTAATAGTTCTGCTAATTACATGTATCCTTATGCATATTTATGAATACAAGATAACCAGACAACCTCAGAATAAAAGAAGTACAGCTCTTAGTAGGACATTAGCCAGCTAAAGCCATTAGAAAAATAAAAGTTTGTTTATAGATTAAACAAGAAAAGAATGCCACATAAAGCTGTGGATGAAAAAATTGGACTCAGTTATAAGAACAGATTTTTGTAATAATTCAAATGCTATCTTTTAGTATATCTAAACCACATATTTTCCTATGTTACTTTGAATGTTTTGAAAAGGAAAGACAATAAGATTTTTTATTATTTATTTAAATATCTTCAATTGCATGAAAGCCTTTATAAACTGGAGAAATCCAATGATATCCAAACATGATTTGAAAGATTTTAGAAGTAATATTTTCAGAATATTAAAGTTGACTAAACTTTTGCTTGGAAAATTCCCTTAGAAACAGTTATTTTTATATATATATGTTTAATAATTTCTCCTTATTTTACTTCCTGTCCCTCTTTCCCATATCTGCTTTTTTTCTCAGGCTTCCTGCTCTTCATTACCCTTTCCTGCCCAATGAAGCATACTGAGCACAAGACTCCTGCAGCTCCTGCAGGACAAGACTCCTGCAGAACCTGCAGCTCCATTTCCTCTCCTGAGACAAAATGTCATCCCATGCTGTCTTTTGTCATGAGGGGGGAGAGGGGGTGGCTAGTGTGCTGATGCAGAAGTCTGCTGTTGCCTTCACCATTGTATGGAACCAGTGAGTGGCGATCATGGAGCCACCTAAGAAGAAGTAGTACCCAGCCACAGCTGCCCTAGTGCCTATATCAGAGACAGCAGCCACCAAACCTGCAGTCCAAGCTCTCCAAACCTTGTACATATGTAAAGTATTAACCATGGTCATGCATTACAGGGACAACTCCCATGTCAGAAATTTCACATTACAGTCAAGTCCTGGTACGAGGTAACAGCTGTTGCTACATCACCTCATGTCTACAGCTGCTCATAGGGTTCCTGTGCTTGTAGCTCTAAGCTTGTGTGAAGGTCCATGCAGCTCTTGGACATGAGACATGTCGCTCACACACAGCATCTCTAAAACAGTAACAAGTGTTATCTTTATATTCTGATATAAAATATTATGCTGTTACTGCCTCAGATGTAAATACGGTTTCTTGAATTCTTTTGTGATAAATTATAAGGCGAAGTGACCATGTCCAGGGTGAATGTTGCAGAAACAAATAGTAAAATTGGAAGGCCCTTCTTGCAGATGTTGGAAAGGCAAACATCTGAAAGCTGATCCATGAGTGCCCTGGTTTGAACAGGACAGGGTTAATGTGGTGCAGCCAGGCTATTCTATACCATGCTGACATCCTGCCCTGGGGCCAGTTCCGTTTCTGAGGTGGGGGGGTGGGGGGGGGGGGGGGCGACTTTCCCCGACTTGCGGTGATTGATCCGCTTGGGACCATCTCTTTGTCTATGCGGTATCGCTTATTTGTACATTTCTTTTTCTCACTGTTGTTATTGCTGTTGTTGCCGCGATGGTTTCTTATATGTCACTGTATTAAACCCTCCTTATCTCCACTCAAAAAGGCATTTTGAAACTCTCTTCTCTGTCTGCAGTGGGGAAGGGCAGTGGCAACGACCACATGGCAGCTGCATGGTTTGGGTGCCTGCACAGATAAAGCCCCGCGGCTTTACTAACCTACCACAATGAGGCACTCTTCTTGCAGAAGCCTCACCAGAAAAGCAGTAAGGGAAACCATTTTTAAAATGGGCACACCTGTGAACTGAAACAGCTAGAGTAAAAAGAAAGTAGACAGGTTGAGAGTGGGATGCTGTGAAGAGGGTTGTTAGAAAGCAGTCAGAGCTCGTTATAGTGCCAGCTGAGACATTAAAAAGAAGACAATAAGAGTGAGCAATATTGCTTAAGACTCAACATAGCTTCTGTAAAGGAAAGCCATGACTCACGAACCTGTCTGAGTTCTTTGAAGGAGTCAACCACTACTGGGATAGCATATCAGTAGTCAATAAAGTGCCCTGAATTTAATTAAATTGAAATGAAATTAAATGATGCCTTTTATGTTTTAAAAAATATGCTGTCATGGATAAGAAGTGAGTTCTTTTTCTTTTAGTTTAATTAGTGGTTGAAATAAAAAGAAAAACTTCATTACAAATACTGAGCTGAATGAGAGAAAAACCCACTGAATAGTGATGTCACTGGAAATTATTGAGTGAAAACTAAAAATTACCATAGCTTACTCATGATTGCCTCACCGTTTATAGAAACTGGATAGCCATTGGCAGAGTGGCTGAAGAATAAAATCAAAGCTGTATGAAAAAAAGAAGTGGTTTATCTTTGGCAGGGAAGAGTGTACTTAGACCAATTAAAGTAGATATCATATCATATAGCTACAAAGTGCAAATGTTTAGGAATAGTCTGAGTAGCCAAACTTTGGTCATTTGAAAAGTATTCTCAAAGATTTTACTTTTTGTCTCTACTGAATTATCGAAGTCTTCCTTGCATAAATTATCTCTTGAATACTTTCAGTGAGTGAAATTTCACTGCCTTTTGGAGTTCCTACACATTTTCTCTGTTGAATTGTGTATCCTTAGGATTGTTCTTGAGTCTATTTTGTATATTTTGTCATATATTTCCTGCATTGAAGAACACTATTAACACTTAAATGTGGTATATTTAGAGAAAGTAAAAAAAGGAATGAATATCACAGCTGAAAATAAGTGAGAAAATAAGTTGAATGCACATATTATCGTTAGAACAACCTGCAGTTTTGCCTGGGAGGAATCTGCTAATTTATTCTCCTTCCTGAGAGCTCAACATATCTGTAAGAATTGCTGCTGCCCATTGTAGCTAGTGCCTCATGGAATTTGAGGACTTCAAGGTTTTTTTCTGCTATTTCCTGTGAATATCTTGATTTCTTTTTAATTCCTTCTTTCTTCCATTCTGGTTTCCATTGCTTGGGATGAAGAAGTATGTGCACTTTGTGGGATTTGGTTTTCTTCTATTTCAACAGTACAGCAATCATATTTCAAGAGCTGTTGGCTTTGTACCTTGCTTCCCTGGCTTTGGCAACCCAGCCCTATAAGACATTTCCTTAATTGCTTCCTTAATGCTTACTGTAGCATATATAGTTGATGTTGTTAGGTTTCATCCTGACTGTACAGAAGAAAAATTTATGTCCCATCTAATTTTGTATTACCATGGATTGGAGTACACAATGCAGACCTTTAAACGTACTGACAGTTTTCAGTGTGATATTTCAGCATATTTCCAGCACTAATGATTTATGTAAGCTAACTTTATAAACTGCAGTTTTATAGAAGTGTTACATTAAGTCTTCATCACATAAATTGGCAGCTTTCCTTCTGCCTTTTTAATGAAAAATTTGAAATGAATACTGCAACTAAATGAAATTGTCATTTTATTAAATCTAGGTTATGATTCAATAATTCTTGTGAACTACTCTTCTCTTTTAGATGTCAATCTTCTACATGTCTTTTAAGAAGTATACAAAGTCCCAGATTGTCAAAATGAGGCAGAAAGTCAGGCCTATAAAGCTCCAACTTGCAGGTAGCCGGGGCAGTGATCTAAAATAGTGGAAGATACAATCTAAGCTTGCAGAAATATGTAATTAAAGTTGGCCCATAATATTGCTATGCAAACAGCTATGATGCTGTGGTGGGTTGACCATGGCTAGCTGCCAAATACCCATCCAGCTGTTGTCTCATTCTTGCTCAGCAGGGCAGGGGAAGAAAATAAGATGAAAAAGCTCAGGTCAAGATAAAGACAAGGAGGTCATTGGGCAAAACAGACTCAACTTGGGGAAAATTGATTTAATTTACTGTCAGTTAGAATTGGATAGTGAGAAACAAAGAAAAATTAAAACAAGACCTTTCCTCACTCCCTATTTTTCTCAGGATCAGCTTCAGTCCTTCACCCCCAATTCCTCTTCCCCCAGCCCAAGTGGTGTAGGGGGATGGGTAATTGGGGTTGTGGTCAGTCCATAACAGCTTCTTTCTGCTGCTCTTTCCTCCTCAGTTTTCCCCTGCTCCAGCATGGGCTTGACTTCCCACAGGCTGCAGTCCTTTGAGATAAACTTGCTCCTTGCAAGTGGGCCCACTTGCTTGTGGGGTCTCTACATGTTCCTTCAAGGCAAATCCACCTGCTCCAGCAGGTAGGAAAATACAATATGTTTCATTAGAAAACTATATATATTTGGCAACATGGATCCATGTTCTTTTTCATGTCACTCATATTCACAAGTAGCATTTGACCTTTAGTGACTGGGAGTAGTTTACAGCTTCTTTGGAGTAACCAGATCCAACACTTCTATAATCTCATTTTTAAGATGAGGTACCTGTTTGGAACTATGTTGGGGGAATAATACTTCTTGATGATAGGATTAATTTTGTCAAGATGAGCCTTATGACCGCTTTCTGTAACATTCCTCTGCTCATTTTTTTCATACCTATGGCTATTACATAGCTTTATTTTTTTCTTGTAGATGCACAAGGAGCTAAACTACACAGGGGATTATCTTAGTTTAAGTTTTACAAGCTTGGATCTCTGTAATGAATCATTTCACCATGTACTACCACCATGAGCCACTTACAGACGGAAATAGGAGTTTGTATAGAACTGTAAAATCATGAGGTAAAATGACTATATTAGAAGATGAAGAATAATTTTATTAAGACTGGAAAAATAAACTGCGTACAAAAAAATATTTCTACAGCTTTAGGAATATCGTTATTTTAACTTCATGTTGATTTCTTGAAACTGTGCATTTAAAACATAATAATATCAATCATCATTTCATCAAGGTAAGTCCCACTAACATTACATTAGGACTGCCTGGTGTAGCTAGTGTTCCTAATCACGTAGTGTGAACTAGCTGGGACCTGTTACATTTCCATATTTACTTTCTGTCTGCTTCCAGCTCAGACTATAACTCTAGTGAAACACAAGGAAGTAAAAGCTAAAGGAAAACGTGATGTTTTTGAAGAAGATGGCTGAAGGGAAAGTAACTCAGCACTTGTGTTCAAATCTTTGTTGGTAACACCTATCTTCTCCAGCTAAACTGTAAGAAAGTTTATGCACTAATTTTGTGGGCATTTGACTTTGTATTTTTAAGCTTGTGGTTTTGGGGTTTTTTGTGTTTTTTTTTTTCTTTTTCCAGGGAGATCAAACTTCTATGTCCATAAGACTGGATCTTGTGCTGCTAAAAAAAAAAAAGAAAAAAAAATGAAAGGAGAAGATAATTAGCATTTTACGGCTCCTTTCCACTAGAGTTCATAGTTTCATAGTTTTATGCTCTGTAGTTGTTGCCTGTGAGTTACCAGCACTGAATGGCATATTTCATGCTACACTGATAGTACTAGTGGCTAATGTTTTAATAATATTTAGATTCATGAGATAATGAATCTGCTAATAAACACTGAAACAAGTAAACAAATCATTTCACAGCATGATTTTGTTGATGTAGAGATGCAGAGGCAGGAAGAGACTTCCAACCAGAAGAATGTCTTCTTGTGGGGAAAAAACCAAACCAACCAAATGCCAACCAAATAAAAACCCCAAATGCCGCATACAGCACCCTTAAGGAGGAAAAAGAATAAGAACAGATTGGGATTATAAATGTAAGAAGAAAAAAGTAAAAGATCAGCTAGGGAAAAATAATACAAAATCCATTCTTTTTACGGAAAAAAACCCCAACCAAATCCAAACAAACCACCTTCCTCATAATATTCAGAAAAGGAAAGCCACTTTCCATTCATATGATCAAGCCTCTGGAGTAAAAGCTTGATTGGAAAAACCTTCACCTGATGATATTTCACCAATCTCCTTTTAATTCAGTGGGTAAGATAGTAAACGTACTATATAAATTGCGTATGTGCAAGTTCAGGACTAGGTTTTTCAAACCTTATTCCCTGAGGGTACAGTAGTCAAAATGAGCATCTTCTTGATTCCACGGAAAGCCCATGAAAGACAAATACATAGTTTTCTACTGATAATCCAGCATTCTAATTGTGTTTTCTTGAAAAGGAAATGGATATTTGCACTATAGGGCCTTGAGCATAGAAAGGCTCTACAAAGGGACTTGGACAGGCTGGATCAATGGGCCAAGGCCAATGGGGTGAGGTTCGGCAAGGCCAAGTACTGACTCCTTCACTTGGGCCATGACAGTGCCATGCAACGCTACAGGTTTGGGGAAGAGTGGCTGGAAAGCTATCCATCAAGAAGGGACTTGGGGGTACTGATCAACACCTGGCTAAATATGAGCCAGCAGTGTGCCCAGGTGGCCAAGAAGGCCAATGGTATCCTGACTTGTATCAGAAAGTGTTAGCCAGCAGGACTAGGGGAGAATTTGTCCCCCTGTACTCAGTGCTGGTGAGGACACACCTTGAGTATTGTGTTCAGTTTTGTGCACCTCAGTACAAGAAAGACATCAAGGTGCTGGAGCAGGTCCAGAGAAGGGCAACAAAGCTGGTAAAGGGCCTAGAGCACAAGTCTTATGAGCAGTGGCTGAGGCAACTGGAGCTATTTAGTCTGGAAAGGAGGCTCAGGGGAGACCTTATCTCTCTCTACAACTACCTGAAAGGAGATTGTAGCGAGTTGGGTGCCCATATGGTCTCCCAAGTAACAAGTAATAGGAGAAGAGGAAAAGGGCTCAAGTTGTGCCAGGGGAGGTTTAGGTTCTATATTAGGAAAATTTTCTTCACTGAAAGGGTTATCAAGCCCTGGAAAAGGCTGCTTGGGGAAGTGGTTGAATTGCCATCTCTGGATGTTTTTAAAAGTGGTGCAGATATGGTGCTTAGGCACATGGTTTATCAATGGTCTTGGTAGAGTTAGGGTAATGGTTGAACATGATGATCTTTTCCAACCTAAACAAATCTATGATTCTATGATTAAAGCAGCTCTTCTAGCTACTGAAGTTAAAATCTCATATATTTATTATGGAGATAGTTTTTAAAACAGAGGGAAAAATCACTTTAAGTCCTAGTTTCATAACCAAAAATTCACTGTTATTTTGGATTTCTGCAGATGTAGCTAATCACCAAAGCCCTTATTTATTTACTGCTTAAGTTCTCTGTTTCTGTTTGAGAAGAATTTTTGTTCTCCCATATATGGTTTCAGAAGACTTATATTTAATCTGGGATTCTCAGCTAAAATCCAATTACTACCCACCCAAATAACCCATGTAATTTTTTGTGTGGGATATAATTTTAAGTTTTGTAGCTAAAAGTGTTTTGGAATAATGATGCCTCGTGTTAAGCAGTTTCTGTGTTCCATCCCAGAAATGATTACTTTCACATGTAATTGAAGTGGTTCTTGTACATGCATCACGTATAATTATGTAAAATGCTTTGAGGATGCATAAGTCAATATTTAGATAGTGACAGAAAAAAAAGCCAGTGTCCTTTATTTCTGTAATGAATCTGAGCATTAGAAGTTTAAGTTACTTCAGGATTTGGGGCTAATTTTAGTAGCAGCGGTCTTAAGAGTGACATCAGCCCAGCTAGCTGTGGTATGGAGCTGGGGCCCTGCTGTGTCCTGTTAGTACAAACGTGGCTCAGCTCAGAAAGATCCTATACTTCATTAGCAACTAGTCAAGATATGCAAGTCTGCTGTCCTCATCATCCCACAAAGTCTTGAATATTTGCTTTTAACACTGATATTACATATCAGTTTTCAGCTGGAACAGTTTTATTAGATTTGTATCTATTTGTGCTGAGTTAAATAATTTAGATTTCTTTCTTTTTAAAATAAGCAATTAAAAACTAAACACTGTTATGCTTGTAAAGGTCTTACAATGTTTTTTAAGCTTGATCTTAACTTGGGCATTAATTTGACTTCAGCATTTGAGATGGTGGCTTTGTTATAGGAGTTCAATGAAAAGAAGAACAATAGTTACATTTTTAAAGTGCAATTCAGATGAATAGCAGCACCTAAGCGGTTTCTAAAATTATTTTACTTATGTGATTTTGATTTTTGTGGATCCTTAGGACTGGTGTTTTTAGTAGAAAAATTACTTATCTTGGGAGGTTTGAAAATCGTATTGTTCCACTGACATAGAGAAATAGACAGCAGGAGAAAAATGTATTATGATAGCCTGTTAGGCTGTAGGGTATAGGGTAAAATAGGGAATTGAAAATAAATAAAAAAAAAAAATCAAAGAAAAGCACAGGCAGGTGGGTGGAAAAAAATGCTAGAGGGAACAGAAACTGCTGCAAGCAAGATTTACCATAATCATTCATGGAAGGTTTACAAAAGGATATTACAGCTACCTGGGAGACTTGAGCCCAGGGCCATTTTGGCACACAAACTAGAGAGAAACCGTAATGCAGTAATACACTGTTCCGAGATCCAATCATAATAGAAGTGCTTGGAAGGCAGAGGGCATAAAAAATGGTAGAAACGTGAAAGTCAGGTAATTTCCTTTAAGTAAATAATATTGATGCAATGACATTGTCAGAGGTTTTTGTCTTCCATGGACAGTGTGAGGACTGTCATATCCACCCAAAAAAAGTAAATATCCTGCAGACTGAGGGTGAGCATTCTTTATGTTAGTTTCATCCTGGAGATGTGCACCAGCTGAAAAAAGCAAATACTGGCATCAGGAAAAATTCCTGTCACAATAAGGAGGGTCCCACTCTATGGGCTCTGACAGTAAAACACTTTTGTGTAGAAAAGTCTGGATTTTAACAACTCTTCACAACTGTAGGCTAGTAGTGCAATACATATCTTCATTGTTTTGATTGTAGGAAATGTATTTTTTTCTCATCTGGAATGACAACTTCACCATGGCTACTGCTAATGGCTACCGGTGTATCTTGAAAATTTTGTGAATTTGGTCATGAGATTTTTCATGTCTGCATCTTGTCTCTTTTTCTATTTTTTTTTTTCCTTTGGAAGGAAATGGGGACATATGCTTTAATGATAACATGTTCTTTTTATACTAGCTTTAGTGTTGAAAAACCTTATGGCAAGAGGTAATGTAGAATTGTTAGCCACTTTGTCATCTGAAATGAATTTATTTAAAAGGGGTCTCAACTGCTGATGTTGCAGATCTGTAATGCCTACTTAGGAGCTAGGCATTGCAGCACTCAGGGGTACAAGGTCTCCTCTGTAGAGCTTCCACTTCATAACCTACTTAAGTTATGAAACTAGGCTGATATGAAAAGGGGTGGACCTGCCTGTCTTCTCCTTCCCTTCCTATGAGGCATTCCAGCCTCACCTCTCTGTCAGTATTAATTATGCAGTGAATTAGATCACCTTGACAATGTATATGCTCTCTTTTGCTACCAATTGCCTACGAGATCAGTTCCTTGAAGCAGTTTACCACATAGCCTGCTGGTTGCAAGGGATGGGGAAAGGAATGTGCCTTCCACCAGGGCAAAGGAGGGGGTAGCAGCCTGGGCTAAAACCATCTTACAGTGTCCTGGAGCCACAGCCAATGTGGAGAGGATGCTCATCTGCATGACCCTGATTATAGTATGTGACTGAGGAGCTTATTATGGGTTGTCTTCAACAGTGAGAACTGGAATTATGAAGCTTCCTAAACCATCTGTTAAATTTCTGTCTAAAAGCACCTGATTCCTGGTCCCTCAGCTCTTTTTGCTTTGTTTCTCCCTCTGTATGCTGAGAAGGACAACTCTTCTTTCCCTGTGCTTTGTATTGCTTTTGTATTTCTACAGGCAGGTTTTCAGGTGACACGTCCTTCTGGATGTCTGTGTGCAGTGCATGGTACAACAGCACCGTGACCTCAGGGGATGAGGGGACAGGAAGAAGTCAAGGATACCTCTCACTATTACAGTGATACAATAATAAAAAATAGCAATGTGTTTACTGGGATTGAAATCTGTAACCCTGGCCAGCTGTAACTGTAATTCATTCTGATTTCTTGTAGCTATCTATAAATTGAGTGTGGCTCCTGGTTGCTGTGTCCAATTAATCCTTTCATTTTATTGAGTAGTTCTATAAATAATTATATAAAAACTATATAAATCATCACAAATATGTTACAATTATCTTGACAATTATTCTGTATCTCAGTGAGTACAGGGGAAAACCTGTTCCTAGAGCATTTCTTGTTGCTAAGGAACAGTTACTTCAGTCGTAGAAATTGTCTCTCACACCAGATATATTATTCTGGCAAATTGGACTTTCAGATTGAGTACCAAGGGAAAGGGGAACAATCAGAAATAGAGACAATTGCTATTACAGAGCTGCATGGGGTCTAGTATATGTGTGTCAAAGAGTTTGGTTTTATATCTGCCTCTGTTTCGATTTTTGTGACTCTTATTTTTTTTTTCTTTTATTCCTGTTCCCCCCCAGCTCCCTCTCTAAGAAAGCATTTCATAAATTTCATAAAGCAGCATATCAGAAAATTCGGTTTCTTCTTGGTGGGGAAGGGATGGTAAATATGATGCTCACCAGTTCCTACTTTCCTCATCTTTTAAAAAAATAAAACCCACGTTATGGGATTTAAGACAGCTTTCAGGAAAAACATGTGGCTCAAGACTCTGCTTTTTACAATATGTGAAGCAGATGCAAAAGGCAACAAGGTCTGTTCTGTTTCTGTTGCTCTGTTAGGTGACTCAAACTCTTTCTCTTTGTCAAACCTCCTCTCCTTGCTGTGTCACAGGCTGGTATTGGGGCCCATGGGGAAGACAGGGTGTTTGCACTGCAGGTGACTTTGTGGGACTCCAGGGACTGCTGAGCCCTGGATGGGACAGACCCCACTGCCCCTGTGCAGGATGGACCGGGGAACAGGGTTTACAACACCCGTGTGAGTCACGGGCTGGTGTGTCATCCATGACTTGGGCCTAGATATTAGCAACTTTGTTAGACTGTGAGAAATGATACTCATGCTGTGAGAATGAAAACAGAAACTTTCTGAAGAGGTAGTACAGCAGGAAATCATTGAGTTAATTCATTAGACCTGGGAGTAGTTAGCATGTGTGTGTGTTTATAGCTCATTTACTCTTTACATAAATTATAAATTGGCCTGGGTCCTTTTCAGACTGATCCATGCTTAATTCTCTTTTGTTACAGCTTCATATTTTGTAGATTTTGAGATGCCTGTTTTTTTAATATTGCAATTCTATTATGTTACCATTGAATAAAAGAAACAACAAAACCCCAGGTAGCTTTCTGTCAAAAACAATTAAAACAAAGAACCAATCTTTGCTGAACTCCATGTTTCAAGTTTGAAGCTGTTACAAATTCTGAACTACATTACTGTGTTTTGTGTTTAAACATCTTGGCTAATTAAATTTCTGGCTGAGTGTCTTCTGTAGCTTACTCAAAGAGTTATAACATTAAAGATCAGAAGGTTGAATCAAGGATTTAATAAAATGTGTTGTACAAGGAAAGAAGTTGTGTAGGTGTGCAGAATAATAAGTGTTCATTTTAGCACTCCTTGTGGTTATAATGATAATTACTGCGCATCTATTGACATTGATTTAAGTTTCAATCTTACTTAGAAGTTTAAACATGTAATTAATTAATTACTTTAACTAAACAGATTTGAGGTATTGCTGTAGGAATCTTGTATATAAAAAAAAAAAGGGTTGCTATTGTCATGTATATTGTCATGCATAGATTTTCTGAGGTAGTGTGTCCATGTATACATATAAGCCAACATAGTAATGTGTTGCAGTTATTCATAGATCTTACTAGAAACATACAAAATGCTATCTTACTGTGTGCTATGTCTCACATTACTTAATGGATTTGTATTTTCTGAGACAACAAAACTTTAACACAACCTTTCCCAGGGTTTTTCTCCCCTATGAGTGATGAAGTGACACTTGTAAGAGCTATTTGTCTGCTACTGTAACATACAAATAAGGCACCTTAGAAAAGAGACAATTATGTCCAAATTCAAAATAAATTGCTGATTCTCTAAATATTATGTACCAAGGCAAAATATTGCTCTGCCTGATATCAATCAAAGGTTGTGCAGTTTGTTTGGGATGTTTTGCCGTTTTTTTTTGTTTTGTTTTGTTTGTTTGCTTTTTTTCTTTTTTATTATGTTTTTCTAAGTGTACTGTGCTGCTTGGCATTGTTTGAAAATCAGAGTTATAAGCTGACCTTTGAGGGAAGCTATAGTTTAACTGCTTTGTAATTCAAGGCCCAGAAGGTGTAAACTGGATTGGATCCAAGGTTTTGTATTTAGAATATTACAGACATTTTGAACAGTAACCCAAACAATGGGAGAATTAACTTTCTGAACTCTAATTTATGTTGCATCAGAAAATAATTGAAGTGTTGCCACATGATCTTTAAATAAGCTTTCTTGGGCAAACATTCCTCAAGGGAAGGATCAACACATATTTTCACATCTCTGATAAATGAGTGATTATAATTGAACACTCTGAGGAACTGTAACTGAATGAACTACAATATACAGCTTCTGTCTTTATATATTCTATCCAGTTCTCTTACAGCTGCACCTGGATAGACTTCATCAGAAGGCTTAAAAGTATTCTCTAAGACATTTTTTATATTTTCGTAGAATCATAGAATCATAAAATGGTTTTGGTTGGAAGGAACCTTAAAGATCATATAGTTCCAACACCCCTGCCATGGGCAGGTACACCTTCCACTAGACCAGGTTGCACAAGGCCCCATCCAACCTAGTCTTGAACACATCCAGTGTTGGGGGATCTACAGCCTCCCTGGGCAACCTATTTCAGTGACTCACCTTCAGTGTAAAATATTTCTTCTTTACATCTGATTTAAATTTACCCTTCTCCAGTTCAAATTTGTTACCCCTCATCCTATCAGCACAAGCCTTTGTAAAAAGTGCCTCCCTCCCCAGCATTCTTGTAGGCCCCCTCAGATAATGGGAGGCCGCTATGAGGTTTCCCCAGAGTCTTCTCTTCTCCAGGCTGAACAACCCCAACTCTCCCAGTCTGTCCAACCCCAACTCTCCCAGTCTGTCCTCATAGAAGAGATGTTCCAGCCCACTGATTATCTTTGTGACATTCCTCTTGACCCACTCCAACAAGTCTATGCCCCTCTTGTACTAGGGGCTCCAGAGCTGGACACTATACTCCAGGTAGAGTCTCATAAGGGCAGAGTAGAGGGGCTGAATCACCTCCCTCAACCTGCTGGTCATGCTTCTTTTTATGTAGCCCAGGATACAGTTGGCTTTCTGGGCTGCACTCACGCATTGTTGATTCATGTTGAGCTTTTCATCAACCAGCACCCCCAAGGCTTTCTCCACAGGGCTGCTGTCAATCCACTCATTGCCCAGCCTGTATTTGTGCTTGGGATTGCCCCGACCCAAGTGCAGGACCTTGCTCTTGCCTTTGTTGAACTTCATGAGGTTGGCATGAGCCCTCCTCTCAAGACTGACAGGATCCTTTTGGATGGCATCTCTTGCCTCCAGTGTGTTGACCACATCACACCATAAAGCTTGGTATCATCTGCAGACTTGCTGAGGGAGCACTCAATTCCACTGTCCATGTCACTGATAAAGTTGTTAAATAGTACTGGTCTCAGTACAGATCCCTGCAGAACACCACTCATCACGGGTCTCCACTTGGACATTGAGCCATTCACCACTTTTGAGTCCAACCATCCAGCCAATTCTTTGTTCACTGAATGGTTCATCAATCAAAACAATTTATTTCCAGTTTAGAGATCAGGATGCCACATGGCACAGTATCAAATGCTTTGCACAAGTCCAGATGTTTTGTATCTGCTTTCTTCATAAAGTTGTGACACTTTGTTGTCTGATTTTGGGGGTCACAATCTCCTTTCAAAGACAGTGGGATGCTGAAAAAGCCCTTACAAATTCAATCAGTGCTGCATTAATCTTCAACTTCCTAATCTCCATAGCAAGGATGCCAGTTTTGGATATGAACCTTGAATTTAGTGCCACTGAGAAATGATGGGCTGGGGTGGATCTCTGGACCTCTGTTCTCTTCCATGTGTTCTTTGCTCTTGGGATAAAAAAAGCCAAAACAGTCTTTCAGCTGGCATGTCAAAGCAAAGGAAAATTGCTATTTTGACCTGCAGCTCTCTTATTGGTGCAGGACCAACATTTAGCATTCTTTGTCCTCCTTGTTGCTATAGAGGAGATGTGGATAAAAGCCTTCTATCTTGTGGCTCTGCCTCTTTGGGCTGTTGGCAGCTATTAGGAGTTAATGTGGGGATTGGGAGGTTATTCCCAGGTCAGGGAATAGGGTGTTTTTCTCTTTGTGTTGCACAAGGTTCATCTGTTTGGTGGATGGAACTTGGTGACTCTACTGAGCAGAGTGATAGTACACAAAGTTAATAAAGCATTCATCAGCAAATATTGTTGCCTGGAATTATTTCTCCCTAGTCAGATTCTAAAGCAAAAATTGATAATCCAGGATGAGATTCCCTTTATGACAGCAAGTGTCATTTTTACACAAGGAATTGCATGTATTGATTAAAATCTCTTAACAAAAGAGAAGTGAAATGAGCTGATGACATTTCAAAAATTGTCTTTTTCAATAGAGTATGGCTTAAGGCCATTCAAGGGAGAGAAGAAAAAAATTAATTGATGTAAAGAACAAAAATAAATGTTATCATCTGTTTACTTAGACAGATAAAGCAAAAAATGAAAAAATACCTGAAATAAACTTTACTAATACATTTGAAATATTACCAAAAAAAATACATTTAAAAGTTAGGGATGTGGAACAAGAAAATTCAAAGGTGTATTTCATAAAGAGTATATTTTTATTTTTTTTTCCAGAAGGAACATCTTTGCCCATCTGTTTTAGTTATTCATGTCTTTTACAGAGATAGAATAAATATAAAGTATTAAAATGGCAAAAAAATCAGATACAGTAGTAAAGTACAAAACTTTACAGCTAAGAGCTACACTATTTTGAAATAAGTACTTGAAATATGATGGTGTATTCCCATAAATGTAATAGTTTTCCTTACTTAAATGTTATTTTTCCTTTTTGTGATATTACTGTCCTTTTTCGCTAGGTGAAAATTCAGAAAATGCAATAATATTTACAGTGGCTTGATAAATTGCTTCTGTGGTATGACAAAAAGTAAACCTTTTCTAATTCAGAGAAGACAAGTAGAACAGTAGACCATGTGCCTCGTTGCATGATGTAATGCTAGTCACTACAGTCATGCAAACATGAAGTATTTTAAGTCAAACAGTATCTTTGTTTCATTTAGATTCTATTTAGATTACAGGTAACCTAAGAAGGCATCAAAAATAGTATCTATGGGGCTGATTCTTTACCAAGTCCCTGAGTTAAAAGCAACTTCAGAATGCACTACACAGTGTAAAAAAGGAAGACTGGATAAGTCTTTCAGTTGATTCTATTCTGATAGAAACAATTATTTTGATACAGTGTAAGTATTTTGCTGTGATAAATATGCAGTCTTTATGTAAGTATAAACCAGCACAGCCAGTATATCACTGTTAACATGTAAATAATACCTTGGGAACATCTAGAAATGTATTAGCCTTTACTAACATTTCTAAAGTTTTACTGAGACAAATGCATAAATTAGGCAGCAATACCAAAAAAATCAATTTAAACATGTTGTCATAATGAAGTTTCAGTAATAAATTAAATTCCAAAATAATTATGCAAAGCCAACACCAACCAACTTGCTAATATCTTGTCTTCCTTCCAAAAAGATTACAGTAGGCAAACCAAAGATAAATAAATAATTCACATCTATCATAATTCAGAAGATGATGATGGGGGAAATCCAAGTCTTACTTTCAGTAGAAATGCTGAATGGTATGAAAAGATAAATATGAGTCTCCAGGCAAGCGCTAGATCATCATGTGCAAAATTTGGAGCAGATATTAAAATCCTAACTTGAATCCAGATTTTATGTCCAATCTTTTATGGAAGAAGCTAACTTCATTTCTTTAATTTGAATGTTCCTGTACCTTAGAATTTGGAAGCTGACTGTTGGTGATACATCATCCTAAAATCCAGAATCTTCCAATACAAATGAACAGTGAGATGTTACCAGTAATAGGCAATCCAGACTAAAGTTGTCAATGCTTTTTAAAAAGTCAGATCTGAATTTACTTTATCACATGAAGGCCATGGGTGTGACATCTGTCTTACATTCTCATATTTCACTTTTGTTCATTACAGTTTCTTCCATGTGATAGGATCAGGCACTCTGCCCATTACAAAATGACACTTTTACCATTATTGGGGTGATTTTCCTGTTTCTGATAAACCAGGACTAGAGACACTTGTATTTAAGAGATTTACTTTTTTTCTCCTTCCTCAGCATTAAGCGCTTGACTGAAAATTTATACGTAAAGATTTTTCTTTAGATTTATGGGCAAAATTAACCATTCCACCTCAACTAAAGGACAAGAAAATACAGCAAAATGAACCAGCACAGTGAAGTAACATAAACCAACCAACCAAACAAAAAACAAATGACAAAACAACCCGACACCTGTAAAGCTTGTTGATACAGGACTTTATTAAGAGAAGTTTTAGTGACAGACTTCTTGAAACAAGACCTGAAATATTTCACATGAAGAATTTTTGCTGTAGACATTCATCAGAGCTGGAAAAATAGCCGTCTTCGTGAATATTCTAGTTCATAACCTCACAAGCATAGATCTCCTTTTTGACTGTGCTGGCCCCCTTTCATGTTAAGTTTCTACAGATCAGTAAACAACTGAGATCCAGTTTAGTGTTTCAGACACCTATAGAGTATAAATTCTCAGTGATGTTTCTGAAGGATATGTTATTTTTTATGTGGAAAAAGATACTGTTCCACAAACAGAAGGATCTAGAGGAGAAAGGAAAAGAAATGAGGTATTTAGGTGATATTGTGATAATACAACATCATTGTGCAAAATTTGGTTCAGAATGTAAAATAATAAATACATAATATATCACCTACATGACATAGGAGGTTACATATCACTTTCCAAAGAAACTTGAGTACTTGAACCCTACTGCTAGAAGTCAATGGCATTTAAGCTTCTAGGTATCACAGACACTGAAAATTGGACTTCATCTGTTTTGTTATTTAGGTTTTTTCCTTTTGTCTTTTACATTTCATGATTTGTTAGGCTACATTTTTATTATTTTGTTATTTTCTCTTTTTTTATGCATTCCAGGAAAGAAGTTTGATAATCATTATAGTGCAGTCCTTGCTTTTATGAAGAAAAGGCAAGGCTCTTGGGTGAAAAATTGGTCCATATACATGTGAACTCTCTACTGTGCCCTTAGCAAGATCATTACAGTCTATCTGGAGTGCTATGGACATGTCACTGAACAAATATTGGATTACATTATGCCTATAAACCTCAGGCATTGTGCACTTTTCTAAATTATTCACACATAATCACTCCAGGGGATTACACTTTAGGATGATGGGAGGATGCCTAAAATCAGACAGCCATGAAGTACCTTTATTCTTCAGTGTGTTCCTGGAATACATTAATTTTGAAGCTTGAAATGCACAGTGATGAGTTTACCTATTTGGAAAAGATGATGATGATTGCAGATCTGCCAGATAACAAGTTAATTGCTATATTTAACTTACTTACTGGGAATGAAAGGCAGGCTCTTTTTTTTTTTTTTCCTCCAAAGGACACTTCTAATGACAATTCTTTCTTATATATGGCATGGCTAGTCATTTACAGTGGATAGGGTTGCTGCTCAAAAATCTTACTGTCAGAAATAACAAGTGCGTTAAATTGGATCTCTTGAACTAGTAATAGAAGATTACTGTTATTAATAAAACTATTTGCTTTGTGAAAAATGTAGTATGCCTAAGGAATTTTTGAAGTATAAAACTAACAAAGGTGATGTTGCAGCTGCTTTTCCTACTTAGCTTGATTTTTTTCTTATTGTGAATAGAATATAGAATAATATTGGATACAGGGAGGCGTTTTGGAAATCATTACATCTAATAAAACCTCCTCATATAACCATTTATGCCTTACATGGACATTTTAATAAATTAACAGCTGTAAATGATGCATAGAATAGAAGTTGAATATACTGATGTTCCTCCCTGTTTCTCAGCCTGACCAGGGCCTGACCCATTGCCTCTCATCCTGTCATTGGGCATCACTGAGAAGAGCCTGGCTCCATCTTCTTTACTCCACCCATCAAGCATTTATGCTTATGGATCATATCCCCTGAGCCTTCTCTGCTCCAGCCTGGACAGCCACAGCTCTCTCAGACTCTCCTTGTAATACAGAATTTCCAGTCTTTTAATCATCTTTGTGACCCTTCCCTGGACTTGCTCCAGTATGTTCCTGTCTCTCTTGAACTGGAAAGCCCAGCACCGGACCCAGTATGTATCACCAGTGCAGAGCAGAGAGGGATCAAGCCCCTTGACTTGCTGGCAACTCTCCTCTTCATGAAGCCCAGGAGGTTGTTGGGTCCTCCAACCATGAGGCAAAAAAAATGTCATTAATAAATTTCACAGTTTCCTCAGTTTGTGTACTCGATGGTCTTTTGTGTAGAGACATTGTCAGGAAGACAAGAGAATAAATTATATAGTTAATAAAGAGTTTAATAATAATTAAAAGTGACAGTAAAATATTACTATCTTGAAAGTAAGAGCATTTAAATGTAAAGAGATTTCAAACTAATGGTGATGCTTTCACATTTAAATGCTTTTTTATTTATATATTTATTTTAAAATACTTTCTTTCCTATAGGAAAGATATTTCTCTTAAGGAAGAGACATAAGGAAAAAACCTCCCATGTTATTCCCACACAGAATTTTAGATGTAGTTAGAGAGATCACCAGACTAAGCATCTTTAGTTTTAGGGATCACTTTTGCATACAGGTAATCAAATACAGCTACTGGGAATGTTTCTAAGTTTGAACAAGAGTGAACAAGAAGAAGTTGAGACTAGAGCAGCAATATAGCCTAGAATGAGAGATGGACACTGGATAATGGACCCTATGAAGAAGCCCCATAAACAATGTGCTTATTTTACAAGGATCATACTCCAAAAATATGAAAAACAATCTACACTCAGAATTTTCAGGAATTGAGGATTAGTTCATTTTTTAAAAATAATGAAATATAAAGGTCTGTGTATGACCTTCTTTTTTTTAAGAGGTGCCACAAAACAATGCAATTTGAGCTTGAGACTCTTATAGCTAATTCTAGTTTTGCATATATTAGAGCAAAACCTGCACTAGGAAGATGGGCTTTTAGGTATACCAAGGCCTCTCAAATGGCATATGAGTCAGGGGAAAAGTTCTTTTGTGCTTCTTTGTTTATGGTTCAAACATACAAAGTTGAAAAGAAAGTATCGTTACTAGAGGAAAAGTAATGAATCTAGTTAGTAGCTCTTGATAAAATCTCCGTGAGAAAGGAGATTTAGCATTAAAGGAAATTGTTAATTAGATTAAATCTTTCTATCCTGATGTGGTTCCTGAGTGTAATCAATCTTTCTCTAAGACCGATGTAAGAGAACATTCTGGCTGAATGAACTGTGCAAGTTATCCAGGAAGTCAGTGAGGTTATGTACATATTTTTGTTCTTAAATATCTACCTGAGTGATAAGTATGATTGTAGATGTTATGGTTATCATGAAAGGAGAAAACCAAACACTCTGTAACTCCAGATGCTGCATCCCTGCAAAAGTTTTGTTAGTGTTTCATACAGCTGCCTTTTACAGTGAAATTTCACCACTTCCCTAGGAAACTTTGTATACATAGGAAAAGCAAACCTGGTTCATGTTCTTTGAAGTCATAAACTGAGGGGGACAAAATCAAAGTAGGCCGTATTTTTGTGGAACAGAATGACAGAAGTACAACTTATAGCTTGTAGGATGTTTCTAATGCCCTACTTCAAATTGTCTAATTTAGGAATTTTGCCACTGACCTTTCAGAAGGCGAGACTTGGAGGGTAGCATAAAATAAGCTTGCTATCTAGATACAGATTGTATTATACAGCAAATTACTGATGTGTCTTCTCATGATACTTGCTTTTCATATATAATTTTCACAAATAAACATCTCCTTCTTTGATTAGTTTCCATGTCAGTCTTCTTTCTCCTTCCACCACTGCAGTCCTGTATTGTTTTTGTCCTTTTTCCACACGGTGAATATGACCTCATCTACCAAGTTGCGTATCTTCATTAGGCTTTTATATTATATGTCACAATGGATTAGAGATGATCAATTGCCTGAAAAGACAGCAGAGCTTACTCGATATGTAGGATTAAGAAAGTAACCAAACAAGATTTACCAGTGCATGCATGCAAATGTGTGTATGATCACTTATATAAATTCAGATTTAAAAGGAATATACCCATTACACAATCAAATAATGATAAAAATAAAACAACTAATTAAATACTTGTTTCAGGCAAAAGTTTCTAAGTTACATTTATCTGTGTAGTAAGTGAATTTTGCAATTGTTTTTCATTAAATTTGATCACATCTGTTACTTTATACATCTGAAAAAGCTCCCAGGTTCCATACTGGAACATTGAACAAGTTCTAAGTTGTAAATACTCTTGGATGAAGTCCAGTGTCATCCCACATACCAGGGATTTAACTAAAATTTTACTTAACCTAAATAGGAAAAGACACAAATAAAAGAAATCAGGTTGTATTTGTTATAACATTTCCAGAACTATTTTCAGAATTTGACTTAGCTGTGAGTTTTAGAAAGTAAGGCACTATGTTGCCAGGTGTTGTAATTCATCAGGGCTGGCTAAATATTAGTAAAAATATGACTTGCTGTGCATGTGAGCATTACTAGGTCATTCATGCGCCTGTGTAATTTTAGAAAGATACTATAAATTTATAGCTAGGGTTAAATGTAGCTGCAGCAAATAGTTGAGAGGTTAAAAGGGGGGATAAGTAATAATTTTATGTAGAAATTCTTCCAACCTCTGAGTAAAGTGTTTTGAGAGCATTTCAAGGAAAGTACAAGGTATAGAAAATAAATAAATAAATAGTTCTAAAATGAAACAAATGTTACATCTTCTATGTGTCTGACTACATTTTTATATGTTTACTTGTTTGCTTTGGAAGGTACATTTCTCTAATTGCACTATAAATAATATTTTACATTAAATCTCATAAGCAGCATAACTTTGTTCATTGTCCTATAAACCTTTAGAAAAAACCTTAAAATGTGTATACTGTTCCAGTGTATCATGGTAAAAATAGAGATGCCAGCAAGTTAAGAATATATATTCAGAATGATAAATAGTTTCACAGGAGATCTTAGTTTTTATATAAAGTTTAAAAATGTTTTTTGTAATCTACTAAATGGAGCTTGTTGTCAAAAAAGAATGTCTCAAATTGTACTGGTAACAACTTTTGATGAAAGACAGAGACAATACATTAGTCTTATAGGAGACCATAATTTTCCAAGAATTTCACATAAAAGTTAAGACAATTTAAAAGTTATTTTATACAGGACCTTTCTTTAAATCGTCATGTTTAGCAACGGTCTATAGAAACACTACTACAAAAACAGTATTGAAATTGTGACCTGAGTCTGGTTAGATTATCAAAATAGTTTTTTAAGTCCTTCTGTCAGAGTGTATGGAAATAACTTAAAAATAAATTGTTCAATGCACCTGAATGAGTATCAGTTGTTAACTAGCACCAAATGTTACGATGTCTTAAAATTTGTAATGAATTTGGCCCATTCTGTAAGTGACTGCCATATACTAGGTTATAATGAAACCTGCTGATAGAGTGCCAGAGACATCAATATTAAATTTAAAATTGACTTGTGGAAAATACATGAATTCTCAGATCCAATCGATCAGGGTCTCATACTGTCATTGCCCTTTTGCCACCATGATGCTTGTGGTTTTGTTGGAGGTGTATCATCAGTCAGTTTTAAATGGCTTTTGCAGCAGCTTCTTATTTTTCATGTTTTTTCATAAATAATCCAGCTTTGAATTTTCTCAAAGAATGGATTTGCTTAAGTGCACAAGATGATAGGAAGCTGAACAAAATGTAGCCAATATTTCTTCAGCTCTTTTAGTAATTGTGGCATATGAAAAGCTTATTTCTTTAAATTGCCTATACTTAACATCCCTTAGAGTGCATGGTGAATGGTCATATGAGGTGGGTCTACCTAAGAACAGCTTAACTCTTCTGGATTCTGTGTTTCAGACACAATATTCTGTCCAGTGGTTGACAATTCCTGAAGTATAAGAATCAGGATTTAGACACACTGATTCACAGTTTTTGGCAAAGGTATATGTGTCACGATTTCACCAAAAAGTTCACAAGATAGTTTGTACTTAGAAGCAGTTCATCTTGCATATGAACACATTACTTTTATGGTAATGTGAAACACTCTGGAAGGGTGTATCAAAGGCACCCAGAAAACAGCAGGTAGCATATTCTGTACCTTATTCAAACTGCTGCAGAGGTGTCTATGACACACCATTTGACAAACGCTGCAATCTGAACACAAGTAGTAAAAAGTGATTCAAGGATAAAGATTTTAACTATGTAATATTACATTAGTTTTCAGGCTAATGGAAAATGCTGTTTTGCAAGACATTTTTCTTTTCTTTTTTTCTTTAGGTACACATGCAAAGTTATACAAGTGCTTTTAGTTTCCTGTATTTTGTTTGAAAATTCACTTACATTTGATGTAAACTGTGTGTACAAATTTAGCTATTAGGTTTATTTGCTGATCAATGTAGAGACAGCATCAAAAGGTTATGGTTTAAATCACGCTTAAAAAATGTTGATGTTCTCATTTTCCCTCAATGAAGTGGATAATATTACTGACTGTTAAAAAAAGATATGACAATGCTGAGAGTTCTGAAAACATATATGTATGTATCTATCTATATACACACATAAATATAGATGCATATACATATACTCACTTTTATTTCTCTGTAGGACAAAATACTGTAACTCAGATGGAATTATTTGTGTTCTCATCAGGTGGTAACATACTGAAGGTTTCTGAAGGGTCCTTAGACGTCTTATCCTCTTCTGGTTGCTTAACTTAGATGCCAAAAATGTCAGTTTAGAACAAATGCTTATGTATTCTTTGTGGAAATCAATGCTTAGAATCATAAACCACACAACACTGAATAAATGTACAACAATAGCTAAACATCATTACATCTAACCGAAAGGAGACATATAGTTCTGAAACTGATTTTAGCATTGTTTCTTTCAAGAAATGGGTCAAGGCTGAGATTTTCAAAAGGCTATTATGAATTCAAGTTCAGTTTTTATTGATTTTTTAAGAGCTTAAACAACATTGAACAAATTTATTCATCCTTTTCAAAATCTTTCTTCACTATTTATTTACAAAAAATGAGGGGAAAAAAAATATGGTAGTTCTACCTGCTGCTTCTATTTCGGGGGAGCAATTTATCTTGTTTTCTACATCAAAGATTAAGGAACACAAAATCTTTCGTATCTGCCAGGTTTTAATGATACAGAGAGTGGAATGTAAGTAGAGGTGAGAAAAGATAGTGGGATCATAGAAATCTTGGGATCTTTGATACTCCTATAATCCTGAGAAGGGTAAGACCATTACAGATGGCCATACGAGGGGGAAGAAGGATCCTTTGCAATCTTACTTTGTATCCTAAACTGAAGTCTTTGTAGCAATACTATTTTCTTCCTTTCCTCATCCCACACTTCAAACTTTTGCTTGCTGTTTGTCAGAGATACCTTTCATAAGCTGTAATACCCAAACTTCTAAATGGTATGTTGATGCTGTATATATGAGGTTGTATGTTGACTCATGTAAGGAGAGAGGAAGAGATTTCATGCATATCTTCATAAAACCAAGAACAGATAGCATGTGTAGGAATTGTCCAACTTTGTACATCTAACACTTAGATATCTACATCTGGCTAGTCAGTTACGGTTTTTTTCACCAATGAAAGAGAGCTGGCATCACTATCCACTTCTGTATACATCCCAGAGTAGATATCTTAAGTATACCAAAAGTTCCGTGGCTTGAAAGTGTCTCTATGGACTTTGAAGAGGAGCTAGTTCCTCAGCCCAGCATGAAGGTGTTTCTAAAAGATACCTGAAAATGGGTGAAAGAAAACCCATCCATTGGGTGTTAACAAATTGTACAGTGCTTATAAGCACTTTCAGTGCTTATAAGTGTATTTGAGATACCTCTGCTGCATCCCTTTTCAGTTGTCAGGATATCCCTGAATTGTAAGGTATACACAACTCCATTTGGCTGTTCTAAAATAGAATCCTATTTCAGTCCTATTTCAGTCTCGATATACACTGAAACGGTCCTTCATCCAGGAGGTACTGAATCAATGTATCATTCTGTCTAATTGCACAGAGGGGGAAAGAAAGAAAGATGTTCTGTATGCTGATCATATATATAGCTAGGCTCTCTTCAAGATCTCTCCTGTTTGTATCTGTGTTCTTTGTTATGAAGATAAGGATGTTTTTCCATAAACCTGACAGTCTTATGTTAAATAGAGATCAGTACATGTTGTGGTCAAGTCTATCCAAACACTTACAGCTTATGTCTAGACCTATTTAGATAACAGCATCAGTTAAATGTTTGACTGAGGTGTAAGACTCCTATAAATGCTCTAAAATGCGTTTTACAGTGATTAAGTGCTTTGATCATTTGAGTAATATTCACAAATATTTGCAAGCACACTTTCTTATCTTCTGGAATTTCTTGTTATGTGAAATTATGTATTGTGTGCATCATAAATGAGCTTTGAGAAAATTCTACAGCAAATATTTTAGGATTTCATACTGCTACAAAAATAGCAAATGGCTTGGTGACACCTGCTGCCACAGCAACATTAAGAATGCTGTCAAACAGAAGCCATTTGTCACCTACTCATATTGAGGAGGCAAAGTCAAGGCAAACTTAATCTACACTGCTTCTATGTTAGCAGAATCAGCTGTTTGATAAAAAACGTTGGCCCAACATGGGAAAGCCTTATGGTGCAGAGGAAGGGGAAACAACTTGCTCTAATGAGAATTAATGTTATCAGGTTTGCCCAACCCTTTTAAAATTTAGCATGTATAGGGAAGTTTACTGCTTTTCTGACTTCTAAAATCAGTGAGAGAAATATCTGACACTTATATAAATGAATTTGTAGAAATTCAGTTTATTTCTATGCCAGTTTAAATGAGGACTATATAACATTGCACTCTGAAAATGTGAATATTAGTTTAATATTAGTTCTGATGTTAAGCAACTCAGCTGGGATCATGAAACAAAAACTGAAATATACCTCTGATCATCATATATTATTATTATTATGCTGTTGTATGCAAATTTCAAGGTAACTACCTAGATCTTGCTTGCACTATATGGTTCCTCAGCCCCCCCTTAATTAGTTTGCAGCTGCTATCCTGTTAGTGTTATTCCAGTTCTGCCAATGTGACAGCTATTGTGTTATCTGTCAGGAAGAAAAGGATTTCTTTTAGTCTCTCACTTACATTCTTAAACATTTCTTCTTAAAACTGTTCCTTGTATGCAGAAGATGTAAATGTGATTATGTAAAATGCTTTCTTTCTCATTTGTCTGTGTGCTATCCAATAGATTTCTGATTAGGTGAAAAAAAGGAATTTTACACTATCAGCTGATTAATATGGGACCTCTTCTCTTACTAACCTAGTAATGTGGAAGTTACTTCAATGAGCCTGAAAGCAAACTGTGGTCAGACTGTGCCAGTTTCTGTCCTGTCATCTTTAATCTTAAAATCACATCTGACTGGGCAAACCTCAGTTTGCCACAGGAGCTTTTCACATTTGGAATTCAAATGATCCAGTATAAATGACCCAAAGAGATGGCAGTAGATGTCTGTATAGTAAATGATTTAGATCTAATTCATAGAAGTCTCATTCCCTTTTGCTAAGATCTGGTGATCACAGCATCCTGTTAATCTGTGTCAGTGATACTATTTTGCTGAGATGATGTCATAACTTATTATATGATGGAAAAGTGGGACTCAACCTTTCTTTGCTTTAATAGCATAATCCAATTCAATCAGAACAGCATAAACAGAATAGAAATTTTAAATGGTATTTTATAAATACACTAATGCAGCTGAACTAATATAAGCCTTTGTTAACATCGCTCATGGAGCATATTGAGTGTTTAACTGCAATGCAAAAAGAACAAATAATGAGAAAAAGTTACCCAAATTATTTCATTATAAAATAATGTGATGGGCAATTAAAGTATGCATTTAAGTGTGCTCATTACATTGTCATTCAAAATTACCTAAGCTAAGGTTAAAGGTGTTATTAAAAACATTAATTTAATTTGTTATATAAAAGGCAGATAATTATCATAAAATATTGCAGATGATAATGAGAAACACTTTAATGAAATCTTGGTTTAATTAGCGGGGATATCATTATGATTTGCCTGTGGGTAAAATGGCAAACTGTTAATATATTTTCTTTTCATTATGATTAGAGTCTTAGAGTTATTTAACAACTTATATGAAGAAATATAGGCTTACATTTATATCCTTGGGATGGTATCTCATTTTTCTTGCTACGCATCGATGATAATATAAAGATTTGAAAATCAAATTTCTGAAACAGTATTCCAAGTGTTGTACAGTCAGACATTATTTTAAGATTACGGCTCACAGGTCAGAAACTGGCAAAGTCTGACGACACAGTTTGCTTTCAGGCTCTCTGAAGTACATTCCCCACTACAAGGTTAACAAGAGAAGAGGTCCTCATGGCACCGGTAATGCTGCCATGCTCTACTTCACAAGGGGCAGCCACTTTAAAAGTTACTGAGCCGTAGCTTGAGATACACCTGCCCCAATTGCCAATGTGATTATTTAAAACTAATAAAAGTAACTCATTTTATCTCACAACAGTTAGGTTATGGTCATGCCAAAGCAAACATCCACATCTGTCTGATGAGACTGTGGGGCTTGAGGGTACACTTTCAAGTTGAGTTAAAATTATAATATTAGATGCAACTGAATAGGTCAGAAAATTGATATCCACAGAGTGACACAATTACAGTTACTAAACTCACTGTAATTTTAATAATTAAAACTTCTATGTTTGACAGATATTTCCCATACAATGGAAATATTTTAAAAATGTGTTCACTTAAAATACTGTTTTCCAAAGGAATAATATTTCTTGATTTTTCTAAAGATGAACTGACAAATAGATGCACAATAAGTCAAGAGACTTTCTATGTAGTCTATATAGCATATTTTCATCATAACTTAGGCATTGCATGAGTCGTTTGATCAGACATTCTCTGATGCCAAGGCAAGGCAAGAAGCTCATTTTATTCTCTAAAATCAATCTATTCAGGCATAGAAACAGGTGGCTGAAGAAGGGCAAATAAAAGAAGTATGTTTTCTATTAATCAATTCATTCATGTGTGCCATTTAGGAAGATTTATGGGAAGACTAGAGGTTGACAGCATCAGATTATATGATGTTGATACCACAGTGATACCTGAGCTGCATGTATGCATGCACTAGCAGCCAGCTTAAGCACTTTGACTTACACTGCAAGATCCTTCCTTCCATTATTCTGGAAGGAGAATAGCATTCTTCTTAGCATTTGAGTAGTGTCTGAATAATCTGCTTATTAGCCTTCCTAGATGTCACCCAACAGCATTTTTATATGAATCAAAAGTGTAGTTTTGGAAGGTATCTCATGCTCATACCAATGTCTGAGCATTGTTTTACGTCAATAATTCGGTGAATACAAATGGTCCTCCTTTATGATGAAACTAATCTGAAAGATGCACTACAAGTGGCTGCCACCCTTGAATGTCACGACTACAGTACCAGACCAGAGTCAGTCCAAAGTAAACCCCATGAGGCATGGATAGGATAGGTATCAGGTCCTCAAGACAGAAGATTTCACTCTGTGTGGTTCATCCATGCTCCTAGATTCACACTACTTGCTCATGTAGAGACAAATTAAGCTTCAATGTGACATGTGGTTCAGATATTTATTTGGGCAGAGATCTCCACAGCACTATCTGCCAAACAGCACAAACGGACTCTATTCTTTCACACAGCTGGGTACCTTCCCGCTGAAGCTACAGCGCAGTGTAAACTCTGATGAAGTATCCATAGCTGAGTAAACAAAACCACACTTAAACTGCCTCAAAGCTGATAACAAGGTTAGGGATAAACCTTGAACAGCCTGGATTAGCTTTGTAGTAGTAAAAATTTTCACTTTCTGATACAGCAACAGAATTTTACCTGGCATTCATGGTGCAGCTAATAAGAGAGACCACTACTACCATAGTCCTCTTAGGGCAGCAGGTTTTCAGGTTTTTTAGTTGTAGACACAAAAATTTTCCTAGACTGTTAAAAATTGTTTCCTGTCAGAGACTAGAACTAGATAAAGTGCATGACCTGTTGCATGAGATATAATTAACTTAGGAGCAGCTTGGCCATATCTGAAGCAATAGAAAGCAATTTTCTTGAGAAAGGTTGAAAAAATCCATATTGATCAGTACTAAGTAGTAAAAATTTATTGCGATGTTGTCAGTTGCCTTATTCCAAATCAATACAAATCTCACCAAAAGCTTCTTAAATGCAATAAGAATCTGACAAGAGCTTTTTGTCACAGATTAGTGTTAAAGCAATGAAAAGGCCCCCAAGGAAAAATGTCTCTGACCAGATTGCCAGTTGTATCCTGTTTTCAGCAGTACTCATTTTGGTATAGGACATCTCTATTGGCATTTTGGAAGCCTGAAGAAAAGCTTAATGCTTTATCAGTTAACTAATTCAAATGTTATGAAATGCTTGAAGATCTCAGATTTTTGACTGTTTTTATAAAATCATAAGAGTTGTAATTTTTCAGAAGAAAAAATCCATCAGCCACCTCAATAAGAATGAAAGATTGGATGTAGAAGGAATGTTCTTTCTGTTTACAATTTGAAGTAAAAAAACCTTTCATAACAGAGTAATTTTAGTCAGACTAAGATCCTGTGGTAGGAATGCTGAACTTAGCACACACTCATATAAAAATAATATTTTTCTTCTTAGAAAGTCATTCCTGTAAACAAGAATTAGTACCACATTCAGAATAATTTCAACCTCACTATGATATAGGTTTAGATGTTAGTAAGTTACCTTCCCAAAGCAGCACAATTCAATTTCAGGTAATGAAGAATGGAAACATCCCCTGTATTTTTAGAACAAATGTTTTTCAGGAATTCTGGCTGACCTAGCATTACATGGGTTAATTGACATTACCATAGTAGTCTGCATGAAAAGAGCTATTTTAGTTATTGAGTTATCATTTCCTTAATTATTTCTGCAGAAGACGTATACACACACGTCTATTAAAAATTAATTAATCTAGAATTAGTGATAAGTACCTACTTAAAATGTTTTGAATCATGCATTTTTCAAAGCTTGAAATAATTTCTTGATTTAATTGAGGACGGAGGACCTGCATGCCTGCAAATGTGTAGCCACAAATAATGCAAACCCTGTTGAAAGACAATGGCATTTTAGACCCTAAATCACTTAGAAGTGGTTAAAAATTCACACTATTTTGGTCCTATATGTAAGATAGTGTCTGTGCAGTACTTTAGGTCTTTATCCCCAGCTCTTTCAAAATACGCTTGCCAACATCCTGAGTGTGCATGACAGTGGTGTATTTGCTTATGCTAAGTCAATCCATACTTTTAGAACCAGCCATTCATCTCACTTAAAAGACAGCAAATAATAGGAGGAAATTGCCTCCTAAACCTTCTCTTGGGTATTTCTAATGACAAAAGTGCTTGTTCCTGTGTCCCACCTGAAATTGAACAGGTTGTCTTAAATGCTCACTATTGACCAAGGCAGCAAGGCTACTTAATTTCCTAGGCAGAGCCTGATGGAGACCATCCACCACTACTGGTTATTTAGAAGGCTAGGACTACTTTCTGGTTAAAACCCTTTATAATAATTTGTCAAATATTTAGAATTTTTCTCCTTATACAAAAGTTTTCCCATTTATTACTACTTTAAAGCATGAATAACAAAAAAAGCAGGTGGGGCAGTGCATCTATGAATGAAAATATTGGAGAATATAAAGAGAAGGCCTGCTGAATAGAGCATAAGCTCTCCAGAATACATTCCAGAGTAACTAGAAGTCTAAAGGAAAACAACAACAACAAAAAACCCAACACAAAAGCAAGTGAAAATGCTATAAAGGAGAATATGGATAAATTAGCTTTCCTTTATCTTGGTGCTGATGTGTTGAGACATTTGTCTAGTAAGCAGCATTTGCAATGCAGCAAATATTTGAACACTGCTGCATATCTATTTGAAATGCACCCACTAAGGGATTTTAATTCACACAAGAACTCAAACCTCTGAATTGCTAATTATGAACCTCTAGAGTGGCTAGCAAGAGAGCTGGCATTGTCTTTCCCAGATATGCAAATTTGGAAGCTTTCTGCAACCTTTCATTTTTTATGAGTTTGCAGACAGGAAGGAATCAAAGCTGAGAATCACACTTTCAATGTGTACTTAAACATGGAAGAAAAGTTTCCGCTTATCAAATTGCAAAATGTAAGTTCACCAATGCTTATATTTGCATTGGCGAGGAAGACAGAGAGGATCGGAAATCCACAGAACACACAGAAAAAAGCCAAGCACTGAAAGCAATTGAAAAAAAGGAAACAGCAAGGTGAAAATGGAATTGTATGAAGGATGTGGAAGCAAATGAGACTGAAACAGTGGCTGGCATTTTGAAAGGCATGCTACATTTACAGGAGCAAAATTAATTTTCGAAAGCTTTCAGGGGAAAAAAACTTAACCAACCAAAGTAAAAACCCCACAAAACCCAGAATTCAGAAAGTATTTTAATTATTAGTCCTGTTTTAGACAGCAAGCTAACCATCACATGCAAGTGACACTAGTGTCTAGTTCTGTGAGGACTCTTTCTATTTGGCCTCAGAGCCACTTTAAACACATAAGCTGAAATCTCGTGCAGTTCTCCACAGACTTCTTGGATGCAGAAACCATCCTTTCAGTTATCTTCTGTCACTGCCTGGTTCCTGGTGGTGGAGGTTATCCTCCCCTGACCTTTCCTGTGCAGACTACCAGAGGTTTAAACTATTTAGTCCAACTAAGCATTAGAAGAAGCCGTCAGTTATCAGTTTTATATCAGAGGAAGCAACATTTCCATAATGCCACTGCTTTGCAGTTCTTCAGTGCTTTTCATCTCCTGCCTAAGATGATAGGCTAACCTATTTATTTAATTTTATACTGGAACAGAGTAGGAGAGGAATAGTCACTTGGTCAGGCAACAGTTTAGTTGGATGAAGGAAGTACAATCACAGAAATTTCCAAGTCAGGTGTTGGATCAGCTTAGCTTAGTGATAGACAATATTAGACATTATCTTGGCTGTATTAGTTGAAAAGAAATGTAGAAAAGAAACTGACAGCAAGAATTTAACATCTGAGATGCTGACAATTCATCAGTGGCCTGTGGGCCTTTGAATGTCTACATAGTCACATTAAAAGAGTCGGAACAGAATTTTATTAATGAAAATGTTAGCTTCTCATTCTACCTTCTACTGAGAATATAAATTACAGCAAACAACACTTTACATTACTGCAAACTCAACTGTTGTTGAGTAAAGACAGTTCTTAATAGGAGATGCAGGCAAAAATGCATTCAAAGTGTTAATCCAGCAAATTTCATTATGGTCAATAGTGGATATGCAGAAATGGGCTTGAGAGAATTATTTAGTAGGAGAATTGCAGAGACAGCTCTTTTATTGACTGCTGCTTTCATGGAACAAAACACAGAAAAGAGGATTTTTGTAAGGCATTAGTAAGCCATGACTGTCTCTTTAGATGGTTTAGTTGTGTTAAAGGCTGGATTATGGAAGCATCCTTATGTTCTGTGATGACTTAAAAAAAGATTTGCTGCCTTGGACAACGGGAAGCCATGCAGTCCAATACTGAGTAACATCTGCTATGTACTTTTACGCCACTTGCAGCTTGTAAAACACATAGTGAGGATCTATTGAAATAGAGGCAGATTTCAAGGTCCAAAGTATAAGAACAGGTAACAGATGTTCTGGCCAGATGCTTAAACTAAAATATATATTTTGTTACTGGTGTCTGAGACAGCAAATAAGATCAGAATTTATGACTTAATGAACTTCTTATACAGTAACTTTCTAAAAAGCTTTTCAAGATACAAAGCAATATTACAAACAAATTTTGTATTTTTAACATCAAGCAGTTCTGTTCTAGGTGTTTGTGAATGGATCCTTAATTTTAACTTGACTGACCCAAGCACTTCTGTCACATTTCCAGTTTTTCTGTGTCCTGCAAATTAGTTAAAATTGGTCACTTACAGATGGATTGTATTATTTTAATGTGCATATTGTGTATCTTCTGCTATGTCTAGTACTTCAGTAGGGAAATGGGAACATAGCCTGATTTAATGTGTTTCTTTTTGCTAGGAAATTTTTACTACTTCTTCATATTAAGCTATGACGCTCCTTTTAGCAGTCTGGTAAGATGTCATTTGACCGTTCTAATTTAGACTCCTTGTCTTTAATTGACAAAGCTATTGTAGAAAGCCATGAATGGGTTCTCCAAGGCTCTCTGGCATTTCAAAAAAGCAGGAACCTGAAATATTTCACAGTAAGGCTGTTAGATAAAGCAGATGAGTTCATTCAGTTGTTTTTAAGGCACTATCACTTCTCACAAAGGCCCTCAAACAGCCTTGGTACTTTTGACACTGCTGTACCAGTGCAAAAGGTCACTATGCTGTTCATGAAGTGGCTACTGACTGAAGGGATGCACCGATACTTTGAAAATGTATAGTGTTCAAAATACGATTGGCTTTCTGGGCTGCAAACACACATTGCCAGGTCAGTTGAGCTTCTCATCACCCAACATCCCCAAATTCTTCTCTGCAGGGCTGCTACTAATGTATTAACTGCCTAGCCTGTACCTATGCTTTGGGTTGCCCTGGCCCGTGTGCTGGACGTTGCACTTAGCCTTGCCGAACTTCATGAGATTCACATAAACTCACTTCTGAAGCCTGTCAAGCCCTTTCCTCCAGTGTGTCAATCACATCACACAGACTTGCTGAGGGTGCACTTGATCCCATTGTCCATGTTCCCAACAAAGATATTAAAAACACCTATCCGAATTCTGAACCCCAAGGAATACCACTCTATAACGGGTAGAAGACTATGAAGAGTAGAAGATCCCAGAACAGAAAGAAAATGTGGATATTCACATAGCACTGTTGCTAGTTTGTCCCATTATCATTTATGAAACATAATTCAGTTGCTCATGTATTGCTGCACCCTTACAAAATTATTCCCTTGCCACATGATATTCATGTTGTCTTTGCCTATCATTGCCACTTTGTTTCAAGAGATGCACTCAAGTTCTCCACCCTTGGCAGGGGGAATTTGATCTCCCTCCAGCTTCTTTACAGCACACCTCAGAAGTCCTCAAGTTAAAATATCTTACGTGGTCATATCTTCTTTCTTAGCTTGGAAATAGAGAAAGAGGCAGATTTTAAATGATTATTACTATTATTTTTTTTATTTCAAGATCCACTATTTATTAATCTGAACTGGGTGAGACAAAAATCACATTTTTAATCCAATTGGTCCGATTCACCTATTTTCATATGTCAGATTCCTAAACAGAGAGGGTACATAGAATTTTCAAAAATAAACATAAAGTATTGCTTATCAGAGCCCTGCAGGTTGATCTCTATCCTTCCCCATGGTAACACTTTTTCAGCACAGTAGCAGCCAGCAGAGTAGATAATGGGGCACTTCTGAACCTGAAAATTAGATGCTGTCTGCCATGACTAAAAAGAAAAATCTCACAGTGGAGGAATATGAACAAAAGAGGTTGAAGATAATTTCTGTTTGTATTTAAAAACTGCAGATGGAAAAATACAGGAAGTCAGTACCAACAAGAGGAAGATGTGCACATGAAGTTAGAAAGATCACCAAACAGATCAACCTATGCAATTGCCTGAAAAGAATAACACAGATTTTTTTTCATGCATTTAGTAGGTAGAAAGTTTATTTGGATTTATTTATTGGAAATCAGTGACTGGCTAGAAGAGACAGTTTCTTGTCTCTATTTGCTTTCACATAACTGTCTAGCCAGGTTATCTCAGTATGTAGGAAATTATTTTGTATATTGATGAAAGCACTGCAGTGCTTGTGTTGCCATTTCCTTTACAGTGATAATATTTACAAATAACAACGTGAAATGAATAGGTGAATTTTTCCAAGCAAACAGCAGAAAAAAGCTTATAGACAATTATACGACACAAATGAATAAGAGTTATTTTCTAAAAAGAAATATAGAGTTTTCTATTTAATTTTTTCAATTTTCTAAATTGTCATGTGTATGTACCCATTAATGAATCAACTGATATAGGGGAGAAAGAAAAGGAAAAAGATTAAAGCTTATATTTTTTTAACGCAAGCAGTCCTTTGACTTTCAGTTCAGGTATGTTTTATGCTTATAATGTAAAAAGATGCATTAATTTCCTTGAAAATTTCTCAGGAGTGGTTGCTGATGCTGGCAGCAATATCCCTTTTCTGATTGACAGCTACAGCACTCTGTCTCTTATAATACAAACATCACACTGAATCTTTCACAAATAGATGTAGTCTCTTTCCCTTTATTAGCTTTCTCATCCCATAGAGTGCAGTCAGTATAGGCATCATCCCTGTCCTTTAGAAAGAAGTAGATTAGTCCATTTCCTCATGGGGGTTTGCAAGTCCTTCTATAGACGTGACTGGAAGAGGAAGAGGCTGAAGATGGTGGCCTAAGGGAATAAACTGCTGACTTGATAAATCCTTGGGTCTTAAGAGGTCATCTCTTGATGTCTGAAAGAAAGATTGACTTACCAGCAAATATGAGCACTAGTCTTTATGGCTTTGTGAGGGTTTTTTAAAGTAATATAGAAAACATTTGTGTATGAGATACTTATAAATTTTCTACAAATACAAAAACAGTGTTTTCCTTTCTCAGGTCTGACAAAATTGTCATAGATTTATTTATTCTTTTTACATGTATGTAAAGTATGCATGTATTATAGTATTACAGTATGCATGCTGCCCATGAGATGTACAGAGAATTTTAATGAGTTTTTACACTAACAAATACAGCTATGAAAACCAACATGAAAAAATCTGAAACTGTGAACTTTTGTCACATGTGACACCTCATAGACCCTAAAGAGTGTAAGAGCAGTGAACAACTTACCGTTAATGAAAATGTGGGTGTTTCATATCCATCGTCCTGAGATGATGAATCAATTTCAGCTAAGACCAGATTAAATTTAAGTAATTTTCTTTCTCCTGGAGTATTTAATAACTTGTAAAATTTTACTCTGTCACGGGAGAACCTATATATTTTTGGCAGAGGATTGTCCACAACCATTTAGCTTTTATCACTCCTTGCTAGCAGTAGATTCTAAGAACTCATAGCTAGACAGTTAGCTATGGAAATTGAGGAGATGCATCAGGAATCAAAGGAACAATTTGTGTTTGAAAACTTTTTTTTTTTTTTTTTTTTTTTTG
>VZZY01004754.1:0-16061 GCA_013400335.1 Eurystomus gularis | reverse complement strand
CCCCGAAAAAAATAAACAAACAACTCTCCCAAAAAAACCACAGAAACACCAGGAGAAAGAAAGAAAGAAACAAAAAAAACCCCAAACCCCAGCTATTTGGGGCAGATACAATCCAGTTATATTATTTTCAAAGACTATAGAAACCAAGGAAGGAAGTTGGAATTCCGTTGGTGTTTAAATATAGTATTTCTTTTTATTAACAGTGATTATTGGTCACATGCATTACATATTGATTTGGCTTTTTCCATGATGGACACTTTTAAGATGAAGAATTACTAGTGATAAATGGTGGATATTCAGTAAAGGATAATCCAGTTGCAATGCAAACTTTCAGATGAATCATCTTTTCACGCTACAACCCACTGAACTCTTGGGATTCACAAATATCTCTGTAAGTGCCTAGTAGCCACCTGAATGCTCATAAATAGTGAATAATGTGTGCTCTAAAGAGCAAAGTAAATGAGCTGCTTCTCAAATATTTTTTTTTCATTCTTTGAAGAGCAAATTCTGGAGAGAGCAAAAGAATAAACAGATGAATACCTATTTTCAACTTAGTGAATTAGAGTTGGGGAAGAAATCATTCACAAAGGAAAATGACCCGCAAAGCAATATGTAACTGTAGCTGATAATTACAGAAAATTCCTTAGTTAGATATACTCTTCTAAAAATTGCTTCACATCCAGTTAAAACAGCAAAGTTTCATTCACTTATGCCAAAGTGGGGACATAAGTAGATGTCACGTTATCTCAAAAGGGATTTTGTTTGAAGAACAAGATTATTTTTAAAGGTAGAAGACAAGAGAAGAAAAAAATGGAGGACAACATTTGGGAGATAAAGGCTGGATTCCATGGAAGTATAATGAAAGGGAAAAAAGAAGGTGACAACACAATTACTTGTTTTAGAAAGTCTGAATATGTACGGGTGGGTGAAAACTGGTAAAGGTTTTTGTGGATATTAATGTTTGTTTTACTGTAGCACTTAGAAAAATGGAAATTAAATACTGCAATGTGAGCTGCACATTCATACAAATCTGTCTCTCTGGGAAATAATATGGACTAAATGAAAGAAGTCAGTAATTTCTTGCCTGAAATATAACTCAAAACAGTCTAACATATGTTAAAAGACTGAATGCAATCATGTAGTTTTCCAGTAATTCAAGATGTAAAGAGAATCTTTATGAAGCATGAGGAAAACATATATCAAAAGCTTTCTTTTTTTAATAGACTAAGATTGGGAAGATATTTAATATTTGGTTGAGTAAGAGACATAGTCAGTCCACCTCTGTATATAAGAGGACTTCAGTTAATTTGTGTTGATTCACGATCACATTTCTGAGAAAGACATTCTGCAGTGATCATTTCATCAAAGTATCCAGTTCTCCTCAGATTTGTCTCTTTTTTTACATATTAAGAATACTAGTTCTCTTGCAGTCAATTTAGCCCAATAGATTAGGTATTATGTTGATTTCTACAGGCAGCTAAATATGTATGGTATCTACAGACTTCTCTTATTAAATAAATTATCTCTCTTTAAAATTAATGAAATTCACAAATAACAGACAAAGGAGAATTTTGTAAATGTGAAAGACATAGCTGAAACTTCTTTCTCTACTTCCCTCTCACAGAACAGCTCATCCCAGCTGTACATCAAAATACAGCAGTCTTAAATCCTGCTTGAAGTAGGTGTAGTTCTGTTGCTGAAATCAGATTCAGTGAGCTTGAATTGAGCCAATTTTGTGAGGACTCTTTGTGTCTAAAACAAAGGGCAGTGTTATGCTTGCTGTGAAGAACATGCAAAATCACTGAGAACCAGCAGGTTCTGATGGTGCAACCTTTTTTCTGCACTTGTAATTCAAGAGATATCTGCTTGGTAGCTGTCAGTAAAATCAATCTAGGTCAACCTCTCCAGCCACTGGATGCTGATAGTTTGAAAATCTGTCTGCTGCCTTTTACTCCCAGTGTCTGGTTTTGGGAGAGTGGGTGTTCCAGACATTTTGGCCAGGGAGGTTGCTCAGCACCCATGTAAAATATGCTTTCCAGAAGCTTATGTTAATAACTTGGATATTAATACCCTCATCAGCAAGCAACAAAGGAATATGAGGTAGATTGGGTAGCTGATACCAATGTCCTGATACTATAGACAATGGCAGTGGAAAATTACATTCAGTAATGAGCCAACCTTCATTATGAAAAAATTGGGTTGTTTTGTTTTATTTGCTGCTACTGTTGGGCAGCTCTTCCTAAAACATCAGTGTTGTTTAGAAATCTTCCTCAAATTTCCAGCTTTCTTTCCTTCATGGGTAGTTTATACCCATTTGCTTTGTGTCCTTTAGCTTAAAGAGCATGGGATTTTTTCCTCGGACTCCTTGGCTAGTTATGATGTAAAATAGTGTTCTATTGCAATGTCTACATGATGCTAAACACCAAAAAGGGATTTACAGCAGCTTGTTTGCACACATAAAGTTCTCTAGTTCGTTTAACATTCAAGTCTGTGTATCCCAACATTTTGGCTGACATTCTGTTCTAGAGGTGCCCATACTACTGTGTGCAATTGAGAGAGAACTTCTTCTCGTCACACCTTACTCACAGGATGGTTAGTCAAAGAGCAGATGAGCTTTGTAGGCACTGCATTTCCTACCCTTCTCTAAAGCTGAAGAGCACATGGCCAAGGAGCATGAACTGTTCAAACAGCAGACCCCCTGTTGTCACTCTGCCCTCACTTCCTAGCCTGCTGGAGCCAGGGCTCTCTTCTGTTTCTTAAAAACAAAAAGTGACTGTAAATATCACAGATTTTATTGCCAGTTGATGATGTTTTGCAACATTGCTGCAGTGATGTGAGTTGTTGACTTTTTTTCTTTTATGGGCTATTTTAAAATACATTCCACTGAGGTTCTGGTAAGATAGAATATAAAATGGTTGTTAAAATCAGAATATCTGTATCATCTGGATGGGATTTAACCCATCCTACAGTCTAAAGCTTAGCTGTTAATGTGTAGGACTTGATTTTTTCTTTTTTCTTATGGGTGGATTTTGGACTTTCCTTACTTACACCTCAAGAGTAGCTGCAGTTGTTCGGGTGAGAGGGTTGTGTAGTCTAGGAAATGCTCTCCAACACTGTCTCAAGAAGAGATGAAGGCATGTGTGCAAGAGTAGAGCTAGCAGACATGATGCTTCAACTGAGCACACTCTAAACATTTGCATTTGAGGAGTAAGTGGCACAGATGTGTTTTCCGTGTGTTAAGTAATGGGCTTTTCTATGAGGATTTAAATAAGCATCCATATAAGTAACAGTCTGTATTTAAAATATTTTAATAGTCTTGCCACTTTCCTTATTTATGGTTTATCTGACACAATTACTAGTAGTGTAGGGGAAGGGTGAGGGGGCAAATATGTAAGGTTGGTGAGAAATTATACGTGGCCTGTGGAGTCTTGACTGGTGATCTGCAGAGGTCTGACTGGCTGAATGCCTGAAGTCATGTATGGAAGGTGGTGCTTGCAGAGCTGTTCCTCATAGGAGTGGAAGCATATGGAGATGCAAACTCATTAGGCTTAGCTGGACAGGATATCCCCAAGTTCTTGCTCTGTGTGTCGGACCTATTATGGAAAGTATTATGGCAGTTTGATTTTAACAGTTATTCTGTGCTTATTCCTGTCTAATCATGGGTGAGAACACTTTGAGAATTTTTTTAATCCACACTATCTGATCTGGGCAGTTCCACCGGCTGCTTCTTTGCTCTATTCTTCTCCTATTTTTGTCTTTATTTTGTTTTGTTTTATTTTATTTTATTTTACTTGGGCAGTAAGAAACTATGAAGTGTGAACAAAGTGGCTTCATGGAGTAGGTTGATTACCTGCTCAAAAGTAACTGCATTCTTTAAGCTGAATTGTGAGTTGTGTAACTGTACAATTTACCTGGTGTCTCTTAATATGATAATCTCAAAGTAGTACCACCCTTTTTTGATTCTCCCTGCAGACTGAGGGAGGACTGAGATTAACGATATTTGAAACATTTAAGCCTTTTATTATTCTCAATTTGTGGGTTGTTGTGTGTTTAAAAAAAAAACCAAACCAACCAAACAAAAAAACCCCAAACCCCACTAAAACAAAAAAAAAAAGGTAGATTTTAGCAGGGAGAAAGAGCAGAAAAAAAAAAAACAATTGAAAAGAGTAAGTAGAGATCCACATCTAAATGCAGAACTGTGTGGTATCAAGCAATTTTTTCACACATAAAATGGAGTATTAATGGAATAGTCCAGCTTTAGGAAGGAAGACTGTGGGCATACATTAAAGATGTCAGGTGACAGAGAATTGGTCTTTGTGTTAAGCATGAGATTTCATGCCAAGGAAATAAAACATCAAAATATACATAAAGATTGAATTTTTGTCAAAGTACTTAAAAATACAGATTTCTCAAAAAACATGGCTGTAATGGATGAGGGTTCATTTAACACCTTGTTATAGGAAAAGTATTTTAATGTGGTGTACGTATATGAAATAAAAGGCAGCCAAGTATGCATACAAGGGAGAATTTAATGTCTTTCAAAGGGAGTTCTACTAACAGCACTCTCTTTTATTGTGGAGCTTTCCATAGGATACTATTAAAATAATGTTTAGGTCAAGGTGTATGGAATTTTAACAAAAACACAGAAAAATTTAATGTATAACCTGCTGTACTTTGCTTTTCCCATTGACATTGTTGTAGACTAGATGATGATGAAAAGTATAAGCAACATGAACACTTAGGTAACAAGGACAAATGCCTACATCCCTCATGACTTTAAGTAGCATAGTAAATCTTCCAAAAAAGCAGAGAATGAGAGTCGGTAAAAAGCATTTGTGAAAGGCAGTAGACTGAATTGGACTCCAGATCATGCTAGAATAAACAGCCTTTAAATATCTAGTGAAGAATGAATGGGAAAGAATTTTCAGATGGATGGAGGATGACTAACCTGTATTATTTTACGTAAATGAAGACTTCAAGAAAGAAGTAGTATCAAGCATATAAATGTTTTCTATTTAACAGTCTTTGTTTTCAGCATTTAAGCAAGTCAACAGTGTACTGAAGTCAAAAGATAAATAATATACTAAACTGAGAGTTTTTAAATGAATACTGGCTTCTGTCATCCTTTACAAATGGATGATCTGGTTAAATATTAGTGAAGAGACTATGTACCTTTTAAGGCAGGTTTGCAGGAAGTTCTTACTACAAGAACCTGAGAAAGGCAATTGATCTATTTAGGGCACATATGCATTGAATCTTGCTATTGAAAACAATGGTTTGAGGAAAAGTCTCAACCAAGACATACCTTAAAATGAACCAGGACAGGTGAAGCAATAGACTTCCAGAATTTTTAAATTATAGTGTGCATGCAATCCAGTGCTAGAAGAAGACATTTCTAAAACAGAGAAGTCTCCAAGATTCATGCCTCAGGGCCAGGCCCATATTGCAACCTATGGCTTTGTCATCTGTAGGTCCTCTTTTGGTATGCTTCACAGTAGTTACACCAAACTCAAATGTGGAGAAGGCATGGGTTGGAAGGTAACATTTAATGAACTGTAATTTCCAAGTGATATTCTGAAAAATGCTCTTCTCTGAAGCATATGGACCAATCATACCACCTCGACTTTCAGAGTTGTAGTGTCAGCACAAGGATGAAAAGCAGACTCTTCTTCCCACAGGGCTATGGGAAGAATACGCAAAACAGACTTCTTTCCTCTCCAAATCTGCTAATTTGGTTCTTAATGTGCAACAACTTCCCTACACACTCCAGGGCACTTTACAATATTAGGTAGTTTGATTAGAGAGGTAATTAGGAAACTGTGTAATAATGGGATGAGAGAGAATTGATGCTTTAAAGCCTGTACATTATAGCCAAAGCAGTTTCATTGTATGAATAAATAAATCAGATTAATTTCCACTCATAGGGATATCACATGCTCCAAATGATGTTGGATGCTAAGACTTAAAGTGGAGGTATGAATCAGTGTTGCTATACGACTTAGAGCTAATTCATTTTCACAAAACCACCCACAAAACAATGCAGAATGGTGTCTTGCAGTGGGTGAGCACTAGAGCTTGTAGAGCCTGTTAAGAAGAATGAGGAACAGTTTTTGGTAACACCAGCAGTAGAGAGCTTATCTACAAACCATTACTCATATGGGAAGATGAATAAATGAAAACTATTACAATGGATGGAAACCTTTAAATTTCTTCATGACATGGCAATGCATGAGGTTCACGGTTGAGAAAGGGCTTTGTTAACATGAAACCTGGAGGGATTCTATCCAGAAATCTACATATAATGACTATGAAGGCAGCTTGCTTCTGCAGTACCTATCAAATTACTTTGAGCTTTCCTCTGTCTTGGCTTTTGTGCAGTGTTGAGAGTGGGGTACGTTAGGAGATGCGAGGACCTTTCCTAGCTGGAGCCATTTCCATTACATTAGTTTAAAGATGCTTCTACACTTCTGAAGGAAATGGATTTCCCCAGACTACACACAGCCTGTTTCCTTTGCGAATTACTAGCCCCTTTTCATATACCTTGATCTTCTGCTTGGGTTTAGGCTTGTTCCTGTGTTTAGATTTATTTTTGTTTTTAAAGTGTTTGCTGATCCTCAGGGAATACAATGAGGTGGTGATTGCTGTCATTAGTGATCATTGCTAGGAGAAGGTTGGACTTGATGACCCTGGAGGTCCTTTCCAACCATAACGATTCTGTGATTCTGTGATCATCCTAATGCAGTGGAAAGGAATGACATTTTCAAAATGAGATAAAGTCTACTTTTGAGGAGCTATGATGACACACAATCACTGAATGTGTCATGTCCACAATCTGAATATTGGTGAGCGGCTCTTTTGAACTCTGCATATAACAAGCAAAATATGTGTAAGGTTTTTCTTACTTACACATACATGATCTTGAGACACATCAACAGGAATCACAGTCTCAGTTGTCTACTACAGAGGCCATCATTTGGCATATGCTGCACACACCCAAACAGCCCAGTTCTTAGTAACTGCATAAAATCATGCTGCTGTTGACACAAGAAATGCAAACTAGACACCTCCTGAAAACTGCACATCTTTTTATGGCTTGCACAAAAGTGTGAAGCCTATTTGCATAGTCATGAATTTATAGCATATGAAGGTAAGAAATTACAGCACATGATCACATTTACATAGGTGAAAATATCATTGCCTTCTGATAATTCCTGAAAATTTACTGCTTTATGGGAAGACATTCATGTTGATGTCAAGAACAGAATTAATTTTAGAATGTATGAAGTCTGCTCTGAGGACCAGTTCTGTGAGTTGTTGGGTGCCACAAATTGTTATTAGGCACCCTGAGCTGAAATTGATGTTCACCAGAACAGAAAACTATCAGAAAACTCACAGGGCAGAACCCTCATTGTCTCATTTCCAGGATCATAATGATCTGGGTCACACCGTCATGCAGAGGTAGAGGCAGCGGCAGATACTATATTGCCATAAACAATTAATGAAGTCTCTTTGCTGTTATGAACAGGGAGTTGTATGCATTTTTTATTATGCAGAACAGCGACTCTTATGTTTAATTGTACTACCATCTTTTGAAAAAAAAGACATTAAAATGAATAACAGATCTAAACTACATTTAGAAGCAATTATCTTAAGCTGCATGTTTGAGTTCCCATGTCGCATTTCCATTTGAAAGCTTTCAAATTATGATAATCGAAACATCTTCTGTATTTTTTCATTTATGTATGGTACTGAATTATTGATTTGAATAAATGAAAATGCCGCTATAGGAAAACAACACTCCATTCTTGGAACATGCATTTAAGTGATGCTTTTATCAAAACTATTTATTTTCTGCCATAGGGATACTATGCACATCTACATTTCCTTAAATCATATTGATATTGAGGGTTATACTTTTGATAACCACTTCTCAGCAAAAAGATCAAGCAGCTACAGATGGGAGCACAGCATGCAGAGTTGAATCCCACTGGTTTTACCCACATGATTAGAACCAATAAAATCAATGTGAGAGAATATACGAGTTGAAAATGGCACTAATCTAAAAAATAAGCCAATTATAGCTTGATAAATATTGTTATACGTTGGCTGGAGTAGCACAACTTGCTGTCCAACTGAGCTAACTTTCTGTACATGTGCAATGCTGGACTGTAGGCAGGGTCAGAAATATAAAGAGGCAGTGAGAAAAACACAGTTATTAAGCTATCTAACTGGACAATCTTAACATATGCATGGTTTTTCAAACATCCCAGAGGATGAATGAATTTTTGACACCCCTCCAAAAAAGGCTATGTGTTTATGCAGGAAGGGAAGAAATTAATACGTTCACAACATGCTATTATTGTTTTATTTTATCCCACTATACATTGAAAATAATTACAGTTCCTTTACTTCTTATCATATGTAGCAGTTACCACAGGGGTATTGTAGTTCAGCTGTAGTAGAGCATTGCAGCTCATGTAGATCTGGAAGAAACATGGTGCAGCATAATGAATGACTAGTGTTTCCAACTCTTGGTTTGGTCATTTATGTAACTCCTAAATTGCACTCTCTTACTGCAGGTTTATTTATTTATGTTGTGTTAGCATCTGAGCTGAAAGTGGGGCATAGATCTCCAGAGACCTTTCCTACCACTGTATTGTGGTTTCCAACTACTAGTCCCAGGTCTTACTGGTGAGACCTAAGCACATTGCAGATGAAATTTTGGGGCCACGTTGATAAGCTGTAGCTGACCTCTGCTCTGAGAGGGGCCATGAGGGAATGGCAGCAGTTCTGGAAATTGGGCACTCTCAATACAGCAACTGGACCCCTGCTAGATGTGAAAAGTAACTAGATATTTTGTGACAGAGAAAAAAAAAAAAAGTAGAGCCCTTTCATGCAACATTGCCCCTTGTTTTCTTGCTACTTACCTATAGCAAGTGGAATTTCCTGCCAAAACACATCTTCCTTGGAGTTTTCTTTAAGTCAAAGTGGCTTTGCAGTTCACTTCAGCAGGATGTTTTTGTTTATCACTCAAAAGGCAATTAGCTGAGGCCCTAATTTTTAGTGGCTTTGGGGGTTTGAGTAATTTAAGTGTTCCCCTGCCATTTTTTGAGTCGTTTTTATTTCCCTTCAAGACATGCCACCTAGAAAAAAGAGATAAGGGGAAAATGTGCACATGTGAAACTATCCTTTAGTAGGTTTTACAGTGCTAAGGGTCTCTCCTGAGGCTTACAGTAGATTTTACAGTATGAATCAGATGTATGTATCAGATTAATAAGCTTCACTCAGTGCTGATCAAATAAGGGACATAATCCAAATCCAGGGAAAAAAAAAAGGAAATTACAAATGTTTACATTTTTATAAAGATATCAAATATAAGTGTATGATGGGTATGGGTGGGTAAATAAATGGTTCTCGTTTCACATTATCTTACAGCGAAGTCACCTAGTTGTTTTCCTCATTTAGTTTGCTATTTCTGGAACCATTTTTTGTTTTGCTTAATCCTCTCTGGATTTTTTTCTCTCCTATTCATTTATGTCTTACAGCATCAGATCTTCAGAATTGCCCTGTGCATAGATTCTAAACTCTGTTAGTTTGGACTACTTTTTAAACAGCAAACATCTCAAGAATGAATTGCTTTTGTGACTTTGGACCAACTGAGCGAGATCTCCAAAAATGTACAAAGTAAGATTTTTTTGTTTAAAAAAGAAAAAATAAAAATATCTGGTTACAATAGAATTATCTTCAGCATTCTTACTGCTACAATCTGTGTTGTCAGATGAGCAGCTGACCTTTTCATATTTCATGAGATAATATTTAACATGATCATTTGCCATGATAATATCAAAATTATTATAAGATATAAGGCAATGCTCCATGCTAATAATGAAGTGTGGTCCTGTTTTGAAGCAAACTAAAATCTTGTTTTACTTCATTCAGAAACTTGGAAACATGCTCAGTATTAACTTCATTATTGGTATAAGCAAGAGGAACTCTTACCATAAAACCAAGTGTTACAGACATTTGCAAGTCGCACTAAGAATTTGTTACCTATAACTTCTATTTTTATGCTTTGAGCTAAAGCTGAAGTCATATTTTGGCTTATTCCATTTACAGCATTTCATACTGCACACTTCGTAAGTCTGCAGTCCCACAAATACAGAAGAAAGGTGTGCTTTTAAAATGACAGAGTGTTTCTATAAGCCATCTCACTGATGAAAAAACAGATCATGTTGTCTTGCAAAATACAGTGTTAATGCCTGAAAAGAGGGTTACACATAGCAGTTGTTTTGGTATCACTAGCTCAGTTTCTTTGTGCACAAGATGGCAGGTTCAGTTTTGCACTGTTAACCTTGTCAGAAAATGCAGTGAATGTTTCATTTCATGAACTTGACTCTTAGAAGCCTCTTGTTGATGCTATGTTTTTTCCCGTATCATTTTACAGACTGAAGAGGTTAACTGCTTCTACATAGTCAGTAATTCTCCACTCTCATGTTTTTCTCTGTCTACAAATGAATAACACAGTAAACTGATTTTTTTTTTTTTAATGATTCCGCCAATTATTGGTCATCTACAATGCAATCTCTTTCCTGTAACTCATTATATTCAGAGAAGTAAATTACTCTGTTAAGTGGCATGACCTATGTTTTAGGTACCTGTGTGCCTGCAATAGGAGGTTGGAAGGTGTCTGAAGCTTGGTATTGTGTGTCCTCTAGTTTGTACCTATTTTCTTTTGATTTGGAAAACTCCTTAATGTCTATGTTGAAGAATTCACCCATGAGAAACTGCCAGGTCTTGTAAGCTTTATGGTAGCAATTGGTTGATAGTCTTCAGAAGACAGGAGGAAAAGAAAAGCCAGAAATCTGATTTTTTTAGTTTGCTGGAGGGGAGGGCTGATTCTATTTATAATTGTTCCTGATTCCATGTGTATAGAGGTTTACACACATGAAAACTCGTAAATCTTACGGAAAAAAACTGTAGGGATTAAATTAAACAGAGAGTTTTTATGCAATATGAAATACAGTAACAGAGCAATTCTACTATTTATTATATAGTTATTGTCTCCTTAAATATAAAAACAAGTTATCTAGAACTGGCTGGTGTCTTCAGAAATCCCAATTGCTGGCAATTCTGCAGTATTTCCAAAGCAAAGAAAAAAGTCACATTAAGTGACAAACTTCACAGGCAGCAGTACTGAACATTTTTAGATCGATATCCAAGTTACAATAGACACCTTTACAGTTCAGGAATACAACAAATTTTCTAGTTCTGTGTGAGCAGACTTTTAGTGTCAGTTGAATTTATCAGTTCAGAAGCACTGAGAACCAACAGTACATTTTATATTTTATTAGCCAAACAAACATGAAGGACTGCTGTGGCACCTTTTTGAACCAGGTACAATCCACTGAGAACCCAAAGCCTGGTTTTAGTGCCAGTAGGTTCAATGCAGCTATCGGTATTTACAGCAAATGGAAGATTTAAGTTTCCTCTGAATTCCTTATAAGAGCTTCACTCTCAAAAAGGATCAGAACCTCTCTACAGGAATGGAAATTTTTAGTCCTTTCATTGTGCTTACTTTTCTTCAGATTGTTTTTCAAGTATCTGGCAAATTGTGTACTTGTACTGCAGAAGGAGCATTTTAAAAAATAAGTAATGTAATTATCTAGTTAATCAGACAGGCTTTTTTCTTATTTTCCTTCCAAGTCAAGTTTCTGTTTTCATCTCTGCACAGAAGATCTTACTCCTCTCCCTACAGGGGCACAGCAGCAATAGGCACACAAGCCTGTAAGGCAGATTTAAGTCCCCATTTGCCGGGAGGAAATTTGCAGAATTCAGTACATATTTCTTAGAAGCCATTTGAGAGAAATGTGTACTTTTTACTTTTTTACATATGTGTGTTTTGAATACTATATGAACATCTGTGCACCTGTGCTTGCAATACTGAGGCCAACACTAGCGTTTTCAGGTTCAGAGAGGCCAAATATATCCATACTTAGCCCCCTGTATAGCTGGCCAACTGCCAAGACCAGATTGACATCTTTCTACATGACACTGCTTTAGACAGTAGAGAATTATTTAAAAATGCTGCCAGTGGGAAGTATGTCAAAAGTACTTCTCTACACCCTCAGAATAACAGCTGCAAATTGGTATCTGGATCTTTCCCCAGCTGTTTGGAGCTCTCTGGTGTGTTCCATGTGAGAGGGTCACACTGGACACACATCATGTTCGTTTCTGAGCTTCAAAGTTATGAATTCCATGAAAAGACAATCGAAGTTTCAGAAGATAAGCAGTGTTTGGTAAAAGTCAGTTAATGCATGTTGCAAATGGAATTTAGAGAAAACGACTCAGCCTGAAAAAGTTTGAAAATTGAATATACTAGCTAATTTTTTTTTTCACCAGGTATGCCTTTCATCACTGTATAAGATAGCATACTTGACAAAGAGATAGAAGGATAAAAGAAGGTGAAAAATGGTGATCTTGGTGCATTTACCTAATTCTTTACAAAATTTCTTTACAAAATTTTGTTTCCAAGTTTTGTTTTATTTAGCGCTTCAATATTTTATCATCAATATTAGTCTACCCTTTGTGGACGACAAGTTAACTGTGAGCCAGCAATGTGCCCTTTTGGCCAATAGGTCCAATGGTATCCTGGGATGCATTAAGAAGAGTGTGATGAGCAGGTTGAACGAGGTTCTCCTCCCCCTCCACTCTGCCCTGGTGAGGCCTCATCTGGAGTACTGTGTCCAGTTCTGGGCTCCCCAGTTCAAGAGAGACAGGGAAGTACTGGAGACAGTCCAACGGAGGGCTATGAGGATAATTAAGGGACTGGAACATCTCTCTTATGAGGAAAGGCTGAGAGACCTGGGCCTGTTTAGTCTGGAGAAGACTGAGAGTGGATCTTGTCATTGCTTATCAGTAGGTAAAGGGTGGATGTCTGGAGGATGGGACCACGGTCTTTTCAATGGTGTGCAGCAATGGGACAAGGTGCAGTGGGCACAAGCTGGAACACAGGAAGTTCCAGATGAATGTGAAGAAAAACTTTTTTACTGTGAGGGTGATGGAGCACTGGAACAGGCTGTCCGGAGAGATTGTGGAGTCTCATTCTCTGGAGACATTCAAAACCCTCCTGGACATGTTTCAATGCAGCCTGCCCTAGGTGAACCTGCTTTGGCAGCGGGGTCAGATTAGATGATCTCCAGAGAATCTTTCCAATCTCAACCATTCTCTGAATCAGTAGAGTGGAGGTTTCTGTTTTTTTAATTGTGTAACTGTGCTCAGCCAGCCACATAGGGTGAAATAGCTCACGAAAACCTGAAAGACTTTTATGAGTAATGCATTTTTTCAGCTCAGTGGTCAGATACCAATCAGACATTTTAGGCTTGTGAGAATCTTCAAGGGAATTATTTAAAATTAAGGTAGGAAAGGTGGGGTGTTTTTTTCTCAAATGAAGATTTTTTCTATTTGAAATTATATTTAGGGATGTTTATCTGTTTAATGTCAGGACTTCAAAAAATGTCTTCTTCTATAGTGTTATTTGAAACAAACTAATAACATACATTTTTAGGTTTTTGTCAGAATAAAATGCTTCTGTATCCTTCAAAACCATAGTCTCTGTATTTTAAAACTGAATTCACAAATAGGCTCAGTCTTTCTGAAGCTGAACTTTTTGATTAATTTGCTATTGCTTTAAAAGTTTTATCCCTATTTCCTTGGAGCCAAATGTACCACTGTTTCAGTATAATTTATTAGATTGTTGTAGTTATCAGAAAGGCCTTGCAGCCTGGTACAGAAGTTTGGTATGTTGCCAGTGTTCAAAAGGAACTCTGTTCAGGAATTTCATACCTCCTAGCCCATGTTGCATTTGCACTTTTGCACAGAGTTAAATTATTTCAAATTTTCAGAGCTTTTATTTAAGGAAAAGAAGCAAGAACACAGTTTGTATCTAATTAGCTCCTAGTGATCTTTAAAACCAAACAAAAAGATATATGAAGTAAAGAATAAAGAGTGAAGTGTTGCCTTGTGTTCCTTCCCCATGGGCAAATGAAAGGCAAAATAATCTTGTGATTGGGGCTCCACATTGTATATCAGGGAGCAGTGTTTTACTGTAGGTGACGTAAGTCAGTCCACATTATTGTGTGCAGCTACAGCTCACTAGCGTGTTTCTCAGCTAGATAAATGAATTTACTCAATCCTGATACTGCTTTTGCCACTGTTTTTGTGTATAATGTAGGTACTGTCATTCTATTCATTTAGTTGTTGAAGATGATAGTTTTTAATAGAAGCTGGCTATCTTGCTCTGGGATTGCACAATGGGGCCTTCAGCTTGCCTAGCACTTTTAGAAACTCAGAGGATATAAAGGCTACTCCACACTCTGAAGACATCTTTTTACCGGCAGTTTATATCCAAATATTTTTTTACCATTCTGGTGTTTTTCTATCCAGCCTCTACTAAAATATATCAAATATATATTCTCCAAATTCAGTAGTATCACAGCAAATCTGTTAGGTTTTGTTTGTCTGTATAGGGAGAAAAGTTAAAGAATGACAGATGCATGGGTATCCCCGCTAGCTACCATGCAACTATCAGAAAACAGAAGCAGCAAATGAAACATCTTTGTCATGGGTTTGGGGCCCAACTGAGCATATTAGCTCCTCAGTGGGTTTGCAGTGAGGTACTAGATGTAACATTGCCACTTTTTTTCCTATTATTGTAATTCCCAATGGTTAGATTTATGCTATAATGGATTTATTAATCTACATTACAGTTGTATTCGAGGAGCAAATGCAGCATAAAATTCATTTGTAAATTGTAGCCAGTCCAAGGGGAGCTGCTCTGGAGCCAGCCTGATCCACAGCAAAGTGGTAGATCTCAACATACAGGGGTTTTCCTGAGGTTTTCCTGAGAAAGGGAAATGCCAGGGGAGTAGAGAGACCTGCCAGGAGCTGGCAGCTCTCATAGGAGAAGCTGATGGCAATGGCAGGAAATTAAATAGCAGGAGGCATCTAAATATGTGCTGTAATGGAAACTAACAGATAGTTGTGAGGGGAGCTGCTCCAGAGCTGGCCTGGTCTGCAGCAGAGTAGTAGATTTTGACATACAGGGGTTCTCCTTGAGGTAGAGAAATGCCAGAGGAGCAGAAGGGTGCTGAAAGCTCTGCCAGCTCTTACCAGGAAGCAATGGTTTCCACCTGGCAGAAAATCACAGCCTCTCTAAACTCTGCACCCACCACAACTGATGAAGATTTCCAGATGGAGCTCCAGTGGGAATATGCAGCCACTCAGGTGCCAGGCTGCAGGGTGTGCCTGGCTCTTACACCGGTGCAGGGCAGCAGCAGTGAGCACACATGTGGGAGGTGTGTCCAGGTAGAGGAACTCTTCTGCTTAGTGACAGAGCTCTGGGAGGAGGTGAGTAGGTTGAAAAACATCAGGGAGTGCAAAAGGGAAATTGAACATTGAAATCATATGCTACCTTCCCTGAGACAGGCTCAACAGTCAAACAAGACACGTAACATGGAGGATTGCCTTTGCCTCTCCACCTGACTGAACACAGTTACCAGAAGGAGAGGGAGAAATGACAAGTTCCTGCCCAGCACAGCAGACACCCCCTCTCAGCAAAAATCCCACCTTCCCCGGTGTCCTCGCCTAACAGGTTCAGGGTTCTGCAAGTGGAACCTGACAATAACGAGGATGATGGTTCATCTAGCTTAGAAGTGTCACCGAGGTTAAGTCAACCTATGCCCTGCATCAAAGCTACAAAGCATATCCTGGAGGGTATGCTAAGGCACATGGAGGACAGGGAGGTAATCCAAGGTAGTCAGCATGGATTCACTAGGGCAAATCCTCCTGACAAACCTAGTGGCCTTCTATAGTGAAGTGATTGCATCAGTTGACAAGGGAAAACCTATGGATGTCATCTATCTGGACTTCTGCAAGGCCTTTGACACGGTCCCCCACAACATCCTTACCTCTAAGTTGGAGAATTACAGGTTCAATGGGTGGACTGTTCAGTGGATAAAGAACTGGCTAGATGGTGGCATGCAGAGAGTAGCGGTCAACGGCTC
>VZZY01004752.1:0-18476 GCA_013400335.1 Eurystomus gularis | reverse complement strand
GTGTCTTCCATTTGAGGTGAGCACATAAGTGCAGACAGCTGCTGGAGAGAACAGGAAGTATTTTTAGGGGGTGGACTTTGTGGGATTACCATCTAAGTGTATGTTCTGCATCTTCCTCTCTCTCTCTCTCTCTCTCTCGCCGTGCCAGCCATTCTGGGATTCTCTCAGTTAACGGATCAGAGTTTTGAATAGCAGGAAGCATGAGCCGTTTTGTTGTTGTTTTGGTTTTATTAAACTTACTATTTTTTTCACTCCTTGGTATGGAAAGATGGGTCCAAACTGTCTTCCCCTGGCTGGAAGAGACAGGTTAAATGCATGGTGGAATATTAGTAGGGGAAAGACTCTGAATGCAGAGCTTGCAATAGATGGTGTATATAGGCAACAACACTTGAAAACTCTAGTATGGGGATGTTTTTTTCTGTGTCGGCATGCAGGTCACACTGACACATATGCTGTCAATGTAGATTTTAGATTATTTCAGCTAGTAAACTTTAATCATGAGGAACATTGTCTTCTCACTTTTCCACTGATATAGTGCTCTGGTAATTAGGATGAAGTTTTAATACTAAGTTTACTGGAATAAGGTGTATAGGAAATAGAAAGATGACAGGTTTTTCTTATTTAAAAAAAAAAGCTCAAGCTCTACCTAGACCTGCTCTCTGAAGGTGAGGTGTACGTAAGAAGTATGCTTTCCTGAAGCAGAGGTAGAAGAAACAAGCCAGAAGATTTATGTATACAGTTGTTTGTCTTCAAATAAATAGGCCTTAAGCGTGTCATTCTCTAGTACGTGCACTTTGTATTTGAAATATTTCTTTTGGTGGATTGAGTCAAAAATACTTGCAGTGGTTTTGGTCATTAACAGGTTTTACACATGAATGTTGTCCTGTCCTACAAGGTAGGATTCAATTGCTAAAGAGCACATGCTATAGAAATAATCTATTGGATAACTGAGTAGGTTTGATATTCCAAATTTATTGTTAAAGTAATTATGTGCTTTTCCTCAAAGGCTGAGAGTTTAGGGACCGAGACCTGCTATTACATCCTATTTCTTAGTCATCTGCAAGCTTAGGCAAACACACGTTTGGAAAGAAATGCAATTTCATTAATTCCTCTGCATCGTAAAGGCAAGGCAGAGAGGTTTGATTTTTAAGCAAGTGTACAGTACAATACCAAATTTAATGTTGGTGGTAGAAAAACATGTAGTTGTTTCTGTCCTTCCAAGAGAGCTTGTGTTGTAAATAAGTTCTTTCTTGAAGTTGTGGATGTTATTATGTATGAAGCTAGGGAAAGCCAAGTCTGAAGGAAAGCAATGATACTTGCTATCTTGGCAAGCACCTCATGCGGGCTTCATAGAAGTCCTTTTGGCTGTGCAGGATTAGTAATGTGTGTTGTTCAGAACCTGGGAATCAACATTATCTGAAAAAACTGGTGAAAATTGGTACAGAAATCTCTAGCCCATTATTTTCTTAAATACATGAGTTAGTAGTGAGGAAAGTGACATTTCTTCCAACATGTAAATCTGCTGAGGGTTTCTAATCTGTGACTTAAAATTTTTTGCAAGCACAGCGAAAGGAAAAGCTTGGGTCTCCCTACTGCAACTGGATTAGTAACATTTCTATCAGTCTGTGAAACCTGACAAGAAATTGAGTGTGGAATATCTGACTCCTGAAGAGACTGTTTAAACAGCTCTCTAATCTATTACAGAAAAGGCATGTCCTTTTTATTCCTGCTTTATGACTTTCTCCTTATTGAATGTTGACTCAAGGCTCAGTTACATAATAAATAGATTTTTCCTCTCTCCTCTTGTGTGTTTGTTTAGTTACATTCAGAATGTAGTCGCAATTATTTTGAGTGCCTTGTCTGCTTAGAGCATGTCCACTATCTTGTTTCCTCCCACTCCTTCCATTTGGGAGACTGAAGAGAAAAATGATCGTGCTGAACTCTTACAAAGTACTGTTTTGTTAGCTTCCAATTGACCTTTCTGCTCCGTGAGTATAACGTTGAAAGGACATAAAAATGCTGGCTGTCCGAAGAACAAGGATGCTGTTATAAACTCGAAATCTCAGAGACACATACAAATGTTTCATTTTCCTGATAGCTTGAGATATTTGGCTTCTGATTTAAAAAAAAAAAAGTTTTAAAAACAATTACCATCACTGTAGAGTTAAAAGAAATAATGTACTGCCTGTGTCCAAAATGAAAGCACTCACTTCTGCTTATGTTGAAAGTTACCCAGCTTTTGGCATTTTATGCATTCTGAGTTCTCATTCCGTGGGTGGTAGCTGATGATAAAGGCTGCTTGAGTGTTACTCATTGTGGAAATAAAACTATGCCATTTGCTTTGGTTAAATAAGTAGTAAGAAAAGTGTTGGTGGCCCTTCATTCATTAGTGATTTCTGAGAAGGTAGTTAATAGCCAGTTTTGAAGACATAGCTGTGAAATTTTGGATAGAGGAGCAATCTCTTTATGTCAAGCTCTGTTGTCCTGTTCTGAATATTTTTGGATATTGAGAAAAATGTTAGCAAAGCAATCCTAATAGACCAGCACCTGTAGCATATAGTCTTGCCATTTCTGCCTGTATCGTGCTCTGAAATCAGAATTTTCCTGTTTGTCAGAGCAGCAAAAATTCTTGTACTTGAGACCAGTTCTACTGGGAGAACAAGCCTTTGCCTTGTTTAGGAGAACTAAAATAGGAAAAGCAAAATAAAGCTCAAGGTTTGATTTTGGATCACTGATGAGAAGAGGAGAGCATCGTCAGGGTGTTTTCTTCTGTCTTGCCAGGATATGCAAATCATGTTATTTTAGGTACCTGTTTGCTCTCCACTGTCTAATTTCTCTATTACGAGGCTGTATTATGACTTCCTTTGAACATAATTTTTTTGGATCAGGAACTGTATTTACCATACATATTTTGCCCCTAGAGAGTCTGGTATGGATTTTCTCTTCAGTCTTATTTCAAAATAGTAGTATTTAGATCTTCTTGACACCACAACTCAGGAAGTTTGACAGCCTGGGAGGAGTACAGCACCATTTGTGTTAGCATCTCCCTTCTCCTGTCATTCGGATGTCCATAATGACCTTTCAGGGCACTGCCTCTCCAATCTTGAGCTGTGGTACTACAGGGCAAAGTAAGAGACTGAACAAATGTGCCATCCAGGAATGGTCTGTAACGCACCTGCCTGCAACTTCTAGGCAGCCTTTTACCTTTGGGGACCTATCCTGCCTCTCTTGAGTGGGTCTGTCCTATCTGCCAGTTAAATCTGCGGAAAGTTAGCACTTAACCCATCAAGTGGGTTGGTGGTTAGCCTGCTTTTTGAGGCTATTACCACTCTGGTGGTTACTCTTGATTTTTCTGGTGCTTGTCTGAAAGATTAACTGTTGTGAATGTGATATTAAAAACAAAGTCGTCATCCTTCTATTTAAGTCTATTTTACACCTGAACTAAGCAAAACCTAAGGATCATGTATGCTACAAGAACTTTTGAAGCCTCTCATGGGGCTTTTAACTGGCTTTTCACTTACTGTTTATGCAGATCTGCCATGCTGTAATTAGAATTTTACAGTGGGGAATGATCAAATGGAAAATAATCAGCAGCAGTGCTGACTGGAAGTCTATCTCACTTTCCACCTTTTGTTTTAGTATCAGGAAATTATTATGTGTTCTTTTTAGCATTAATAAGGACTTTTTGTGTGCTTTTAAAAGATCTATGCAATTATGTAAATGAATTGGGCCATTATGAGTAAATGTTGCCAAAGTTTTCAAATGTAAAATACTCCTTTTCACAGTTAACTTATGAGCTTTTGCTTGTAGCTGTGTCAAGGTTAAAGATACTTGTAAAAGAGCCTAACATTTCTAAGTCTGTACAATTTATCTAGGCTATACACATTTTCTGACAGTATTAATGCAAATAGATAAGTAGCAGTGTGTTAATAACTTCTGAAGACGTTTTCCTTTCTTTTTTTTTAATTAGTAGTATGATATTGGCCCTTACAGCTCATTCCTCTACTCTGCCTTGTGGTGCACTTGGGAACTTGTAGTAAGAAAAAGAGAATGTGTAAATTTATGGAGACCATTATTGTGATAATGTTGACCCTTCTTTTTTTCTGTAATTTTTTGTTTCTGTTTGATGTCAGAATGGGCATTTACAGTAACAAACAAATATCTATTATCTGTATTTTTTGTAGTGTTGGAGTGCTCTGTGCATATGCTGCCAACCAGCATTTAACTAACCAAGTCCGAGGAGCAAAGAAACTGGTTAACAGTAATTTTAAAGATCTGAAAATTTTCCTTAACGACACTCCAGCGGTAAAGAATTTTTTCTTTATGGGGAGTGGGGATGGGAGGGGAGAGATGTAAGTAAGAAGCATTGCAGAAAACAATTGTTTCTTTCTGTTTGGCATAAATCACACCTGCGATATTTTGCTAATTTGTGTGTCACTCTTATGAAATAGGATAAATGATGCAAGGTAAGACATTTTCACACAGCAGTAAATGTTTGAGAGTTATCTTGATGTGTCTGCATCCACTGAGCAACATCTGAGCTGTACTCCTGGAGTATGCTGCAATGATGCTTTTCCTCCTACTGAACTAGTGTAGATCACTAGGAGAAGGTGAATCATTTGGAAAAATATGGTTTTAAAAGCAATACGTCTTAAAAAAAAAAAAAAGATATTGCATGAAAACTTGGATACCTGTTGCTCTTTCCTGTTTTCTTATATTTTGGATTTTCTTGTATGTGCCCTGGGACTGAGCTACAATAACTTCTTTTTCCAGAAGTATTTTAGACTGTTTATTCTTTAAACCAGTGTCATGCTGTGCTGTACTGAAGAGGAAAGATTCTCTCTGTTCTACTTTCAAATTTCCCTTAAGAGTCCCCAAAGCAGTCCTCTGCATATCTTTTTTCTTACATTGAAAGAAAAGAAGAAATGCTAGTAAGGAAGACTTGTAAACTTTCCCATGTGCAAACTTCAATTCTTTATGGATTAAGAGGAAAAAAAAGCCCAGCAGTCCTATTACATTGGCTTTTTTAAATTTTAATGAATTAAATTTAATCTGTTTTACTTCCATGAGATTGCTAAATTAGAAATAGGTGGAATTGCTAAATTAGAAATAGGTGGAATTCACACGATTGTGTGGGATCCACGAGCATGGTAACATCCCAGTCACAGTGACTTGGGGCTGCTTTTCTGCTGACAGGACTGCATGAGAACTGGAGACATCTGGGGGCTGCCATCAATGTTTCCCTCTCTGGAGTGGTTCCCTGTGCAGTTATTCACTTGCACACGTTGTTGTGACAGTACAGTGATGGAAGCATATGGCAGGAAGTGGGGGTCACACCAACAAACTCTCTCTCTTAAAACAGAGTGCCTGTTGCCAGTCTGGAGCTGACTTGGGACAGGGGAAGGTGTAATCTGGTTACATCAGAAACCACTAGACTCCTCTTCACATCACACTGGGTGCCAACAATAGGAAACGTCAGAGTGGAAAATTTGTTACGTACATGAGACCATCTTAGTAGAGCAAAAAATAGACGCTAGCTAAAAAGATAATAAAAATACCTAAATTTCTGAACTTAAAGTGTCAGGACTTGAACACTTGTGCCAGGGCTTCCTCAAAGTCTCACTTAGGTAGTAGGTTCTTAGTTTCTATGCAGGATTATTAATTTTTCTTTTTTTGGACTTGATGACATCTAATGTTGCAGTCATCAGATCTTCTAAGTCATTTTGTCAGACAAAGATACGTGAGTATCATGTATATGCACACATACGCAAGAATTTCTTGAGGGTAGGAAAAGGACTTCAGCTTCTTGAAAAAGTTGTAGAATCTAGCTAATAGGCTATAAAGCTGTGAAATCCTAACTAATGTCCTTGACTCATCAGTATGAGGTGTACAGCATATAAGAGGATTTCTAAAAAGAAGTCACGTTAAGAGTTCGTGTCATAGAAGATTTGCAGACTGTAAGTATTGGGCGATAACACTATTAGTTGTACAGAATCGCCTTTCGTCTGTGACATTGCTGGAGACAACACAGAACCTGTAGCCCTGCAAAATCTTAGTCCTTAGGTTAACCTAAGGAGACAAAGCAAATAAACAACAATATACCTACAGCCTTCTTAGTAAGAAATGCTCAATGTTTTCTCCTTTTCTTAGAAAAAGGAGCTCTTTGTCATACTTTGTCACTGAATCACATCCACAGCTGTGTGATCCATAGGTTCGTTTGAGGGTGGGGGTTTTTTTGTCTGTTAGTATTTACCTTTACTCCACAGAAAGTTTGAGACTGCCAGCCAGGTTCACTGTGGTACACACTGGAGCCACTTTTAAAACTGGAAATCCATTTGTCAAGTGGGTTAACTTTTGCATTTCTTTAACTCCACTGGGGTGGTATTCGTAATGCATTATTTTGAACATGTGGAAATCAGTGAAGGTCATTTAATGTCTTCTTCAAAATTAGTATGGAAGATTTCCTCTTGGGTTGGTTCTTTGACAGCCTTTTCTCCTAACATAGGATCTGTGTTTGCTGTTTTATATTGTTATGGTGCCTTGGTACAGCTCAAGTTGTGACTGGGCCTGGGGATAAGGAGAGCCATTTCCATTAAGACAGAGCAGCCAGCTCCTTTCTGGAGGGCAGAAGCTCTGAGAGGCTGCCCAGAAACAACCCAGTCAGTGAATTCCTTCAAAATTACCACCCTATCAACATGCCACACATCCCTCTGTGACAGAGGAACTATTACTACTGGAAAGCCCAGTAACAGAGTTGAAGACATGCAAAACCTTGTTGACGTGACTGACTTGAAGCCTACGTAAGGCTGAATCATTCACCCCAGAGATGTTCAATGAAGTAGATTTCTCATTTAAACACATACTTTATTATGTGCAGTTCTACCAAGCAAGGTTTTAAAGTACTTAGGAGAGAGCCAGGATTTGGTGGGTTTGCACAAATGTTTTGGTTGTTTCACAGTGGCAGTTTGACTCATTATTTAAAAGCATTACTTTTTTCCAATTATTTTAATAGTTTTTTTGTTATCTTCTTTTCAGCAAATTGACTACTTGGTGAGCCAGTACAACACAACGAAGGATAAAGCACTCTCTGACCTAAATAGTAAGTACTTTGATTTAAAGGGGGTTAGCGATGTGTATTTAAAGACTTCAATAAGATGATGTAAATAGCTCGTAATGCATTGTGGAATTTTATTTATCAGAATACGGTTTTCAAGCAGAAATGCCATTCTCAGTGGTAAATGAGACCAAAACCTAAAATTCTTTTCATATAAATTGTCTCAGAGCTGGTGTAATGCATATTATTTCCTGAAATAAAAGTCATTTATTAAATTGCTTATATGGTAAGTCAGACTAATATTTTATTTTCCTTTTTATAGCTCAGTAACCGCTAATACAGAATGCTTTTTTAGAACATTATTTCTCAGTTTTTCACTGTGGAGCCAAATGTCAAAGAACAGAACTACTAGCTGTTTTGATGGTTTCAATGAGCGAGATATTTGTTTCTTTTTGTTGTTACACCTTTGTCCTCTACTCAGCTGCAAGCTGAGGTATAAGCTTATCTTCTTTCTAAAGCTGCTTAAAATATTTGCCATTTCAGAATGAGCAGTTGAAGAGCAGGAGATAAAACTTGAAATACAAGTGCTGCACTTTCCCCTTCAGCACAGTCACAAGACATCACCTTTTAAAGCTCTCAGTAAACAGGAGCAACCAAACCACTGATTTTTTTTTAATTTAAACATTGCTTTCCACAACCAATAATGATAGAAAGAGCTGACCATATTCAGTGCAGATTAGAATTCAAGGTACGTTGTTAGCTGGTGTTAATAAATACGTACAGGTCTGCACTCCAGACTGAAGTGACATAAATACCAAAATCATTTTTAAACAGGATTGTTGCTGGGATCAAAATATGCCACTGTGGCATCGTGCCACTTGTCATGAATTGGTTTATCATGCCCAGAATCTATGCTTCTGTCTAGGTTCAAAACATGTTTTAAAGGTAGTTTTCAGTGCAGCCAGCTTGGCATACCCTGTGATCAAAGTGTCTTGTCTATACGAGCCTACTAAAGTGTGTTGAACATGATTGTGAAAGCAGTAGTAGTCTTCTCACTTAATTCTAGGCAGGAACACTCTGGTCTAAAAATGTGTCATCTTTAAGTCAATAATAATAGCAATAATTTGACATCTGCATTTCAAGTACTAGCTTGTAGTTTCCCAGGCACTCCAGCCCAAAATCCAAATTAAGTATTTATTTGTTCTCAGTGTAATGTGCTAGTTAGCAGGAATCTAGCTGGATCTGTGATGAGTGCTCATCAATAAATAAAGATAGCATTTATTTCATTGAAATACCAGAATTAAGTGTGTGACACCTGGGGACAAAAGGATTTCACTCTAAGGGAATCAACTGTAACATAATCCTCAAGAGGAAATACAGGTGGGTTTGGTTTGCCCACCCTAAGGATATGCTGAGAAGTGTTTCCTGCTTGATAGAAGTTCTTGCCCCAAGCCTGATGTGACAGTGCTGACAGGAATGGCTGCTTCTGTACTACGCAGTATTCCCATCTCAGCAAGAGCAAAAAACCCAAAAGACCCAGCAACTACCTAAAGGACATGTTATATTAAGACACCTCGCCAAACTCTGATCAGCATTATTGTCTGTCTTCTTGCTGGACTAGGCTTCCTTTTTGTTGGGATAGCGAGACAGTGAGGTTTGGAGTGCAGATAGCAGGGGGTGAGCGTGAAGCCAGCACTGGGAGCATCAGGCTGCGTGCACTGTGCAAGGGGACAGAATCCATTTTCTTATTTCTCTTGCACTACAAAAACGTAACCCACAGTGAAAGAGTATGCCACAAAATTCCTGTTCAGATGTTGAGCCTCTTTAAGACCTTTTTTTTTTTTCCCCCCACAATCTGTTTCCAAAGAAGCGTTAAACTCAATGAGATGTGTATTTTGGAGTTTGTTGAAATGTTATGTGTCCTCACTTTTATGGTCAAGTGCCAGTGAATATTCTCTGCCAAATTTTGATTTACTGCTTTCATTTATAAGCCTCTAGCTAGCTAAAGGAGAACTGTGTTCCTGCATTATCTTCTGTCACTAACTTCGGGCCTTAATGTGTGTATAGTTTGAATCTGAGAGCACTCAGTAAGAGGTAGTTTAAGTTGAACTAATGTATAATGAGTCTTTTATCTCTCCATACTACAGATGTTGGACCTTTGCTTGGAAGTAGAGTTCAGGAACAGCTGGGAAAAGAAGTACGTCCTGCACTCGATGCAGCTCTAACAATGGCAGGAGGTAAAGATGTACATATTGTTGTATGAATGTTCTGTTGCCATGGAAAGACAAGCATCGTCTCTCTAGTGCACAGCATGGGATGGCTTTATACAATACCAGGATTCGACTTACAATTTTTCTACATGCCTTGATGTTTATTTTAAACTGAGGACTTTATCAGTTCTAAGGTTTATGAATATATTTAAAAACTAAATCAAAATGTATGTGCTATTGGTGATGCCCAGTTTCAGCAGTCGTTGAAGAGAGATGAAATCCAAATTCCCTGCTCCAAGTGGTTGTCCCTTTCCATTGAATATGAGGTGGACTAGGAACACTGTGCTTTAAGAGCTGTCCATAGGTCTTTACAAGTTAGTCTTCAACAGGTCAAACATACAATTGCCTCAGCCTGTATGCTGCCAAAACTATTATGACAGTGATTCTTGTGTCTTTGAGATTAGCACTACTCAGTTCTGGTCTCCCTTTAAAGAAAATACCATTTTGTCATTTTTTCCACTTAAGGCTTTTTTTCAGGAGTCAGGTACAACTTACAGAGCAAAGGGAAAGACATCCATGAACTTGAATCACTTTTGGTTTCTTTTGCTCATGAATTCTTTCTCATTCACTCGTCATCATTCTCCTTTTTTGCTTTATTTCTCTTATTTGTCTTGAAGTCAAAGTGGAAAGGGCTATCAAAGGTAAAAAATCTGATAAAACCTTGTGTTGTGAAGTGCGCTTTATTTTTGTAACGTGTTTTTAGTTGTATCTGTGTGGTTTTATGTCTACTAAACACCTATTCACTGTTTTGTTGGGTTTTTTGGTGTGATTGAGATGAAACCTAAAGCTAGACAGTGTTGAACACAATACTTGCTGATGCAACATGAGCTCTTTCCCTTTCATCTTGCAGGTACATAATTTGTGAGTTGGATTATAAACAAAAAAACTGTTTTGTGGATGTGGGCTTTCTTTTAATTTCTCGTTACCAAATGTTAAAGTTCTTACTGCAACCTCTGGGAAAGGGTAGAAAAGCGTAATCTGGGAAGTGGATAAAATCTCAATAAAAGTTGCCTAAGCACATTCGTTTCTTAGTAGGAAAACACAAGTGATATATTTTTATGTGCAATAAATATGTATTCTCTGCCAGAGGGTTTCTGGGAAGGAGACAGGGCTATTTTAAATCAATATTGATAGGAATATCATAGCATTTACACAGGTGCACTTTCTCTTCATATCTGTAACTATACACTGGTTTCTAACTAAAGCTTTTTTTAAAAACTTCACATTCTTGCAGCCATCAGAGAAACAAAGGAAGCACTGGAAAACGTGAGTGTCTCTGTAGAGGTTTTGCAGGAGGGAACAGAGAGGCTTCATGCAAACTTGACGGACGTTAAAATGCATCTAAGCAACACCCTCAGTGACTCTGCATGCTCTGCAGCTCAGGCTGCCTCAACTTGCAATATCATCAGGAATTCATTGCATCAGCTGAACATCAATGCCAATTTTAGTGGGGTATGAGAATATTTTTCACATTCTTACAGTGTGATTGCCTTGAGTAAGCATAATAGTATCTCTGCAAGTTAATGGCTCGGTGTGTGCTGTCATTTGTGAGTTAAGTGGCCTTCCCTTAGTCTGTGTTTCTGGGTAATTCCAGTCACTGTTTTCATCCTCTGTATAGAAGAAGATAGAATGTGTGTCAAGCAGCTACATTAAAGTGCTGCTCTGGGCAGTGAAATAATCTGCCTTCCCAGAAGTGCTGAGGTTAAGCTTTACTTTTGTACAGCAAAGGTTTTCAGAGTGTGCTAGAAATACTGTACTACAAACCATCTTTCTAGTTTCTTTACCCACTCTCCTACCTTTGAAATATTTAGTAAATTAGCAAGACTACTACTTTGATGTGACTCAAAAATGTTTTTTGCTTCCTAGTTGCCAGGAGTGAGCTCACAGCTTGCCAAGGTCAATGATGTCCTTAAAACAGACCTTTCTAGTCTGGTTCAAAAGGTATGTTTCTTGACAAGCTTGTAAACTGTTAATTAATAAACTGAGATACTTGCGTATCACTTGTTTTCCCTTGGCTTTCTCAAGAACAACCCTCTTGCTCTCACCTCATCATGCCTCATGGTGGGTATCTCTCCTCATTATTCCATTGTTTGGCAAAGATTTGATATTTGAAGGTATGAATAGAGTGTTTTATATCCCCAGTATACTACAGATCAAAAATGTATTGCTAATTGTCTGCTTGAAAGAGCAATCCTTTAAAAAAACCAAAAAGACAGAAATGTGGGTCTACTAGCATGCTCTTTATTTTTTGGTTGAAACTAAAGAAAGCAAAAATCAATCCTCTCCTAATTAGTTGTATTGTATTCCGGCTATGTTGAAATATGTCTTTTGAATTCTTTATGTGCGTATTTGATATTAAATCTGGTGCAATGGACCTAATGTAATTGCTAGTAGTATTTTTGCAAGACTATCCACAAATCACCGTAATTCTCACCTAGAAAAAAAAGGGCTTGGTTTGAGCAGTTTAAAATCCTAGCAATCTGAAAATGTTTGCTAGGAATAGATGGCACTTTCTGAAACCAAAGGCTCTGTGTAGGGGGCTTGGAGCCCTGCCTGCTTCTGAAGTGATGAGGCCTGCAGGAAGTAAGACTTGAAGCATCCACTGCAGTGACTTCTACTTTCTGTCCAGATGAGCTTCTGAGCTTGGTCCCCATGGTTCAGACCCTTTCTTTGCCCTTCTCATTGAAGGAAGCATGGCAATGTCTTCAGAGGCAGTTGGGTTTCATTGTTTGTAACACGCATTTCACCTTAAGAAGGCATAGACTTGCAAAGAGGAGGTGTGTGGCTGGTACTCCCTTCACCTAGTCTTCATATGGATGTTCTCGGTTTTATAAGAGATAGATCTGACAGTCAACAGTACTATAAAGCTTGAGATAATTGTGATTGATGCATGTATATTTAAATATAGGTTATATTTTTTTCTTCAAGGAATATCCTAGAGAATAAATTCAGTTCCAATTTTGCTTTGACCTTTTCTAATGTGAAGTGATAAAAATGTATTTTTCATAGTATTACCACGTATTTTTTAGCATGTGTATACCTTTACTCCTTGTATAAAAAGAAAAAAAATTACAAGTAATTTGGCAATGAAACTTACTATAATTTTTCTGACTTTTATTCTTAGGGTTATGCAGCATTTAATGATACTCCGGACTTAGTGGTGAATCAAACCAGGAACATTTTATCAGGTGAGGACAAACTATCTTTTCACTTTGATTGTTTAATGTTGATGTTTATACATCGCTGACGTTTTTGTTTTATTTTATTGATAATACATTTTCTGGGCTAAAGGTCATTTAAAATGGAAATGTAAAACTTAACTTTTTTTTTTTAATTTGCTGCCACAAAAAAACCCATGGAAAGCAACTGTGTCTTAATGAGGACCCAAAATTAAATCTAAAAATAGCCCATGTGGTATTTTATGAAGCAGTTTTATTTGTTAGGCCTTTTCCTAGTCAAGTAATGAGAAATCTTGGCACTGACACTTCGTCTTTATTTAGTTGAAAGGTTGTTTTTCCTTGACCAATGTGTTTATGGTGTATTTAGGAGTGTGATGCTACAAAAAACCTGAACCTGCCTGCTGCTGTATTAAAATATAGTGGATGGTGAAGGGGAGGTAAAAACATGCCTTAAAGTTAATTTAAATATCTATCTTAATTGTTTTGTTACTTGGGCTTTACACTGTTACTTTTTGACAGTACCCGGACACTTGACATTTGAACAAAATGTAGTATAGTGTATGCATACTAATCTGTTTTAATTTTTGTTCCTGCATTGTGGACCTGTGCTGCATTTATAAACAGCTGTTCCTTGTAAGTTTGTTTGGTTTTCGGGGTTTTTTGTTTGTTTTGGTTTGGTTTTTTTCTCCTGAGTAATATGAAACACAATATGTATACAACCATGTGAACTTGCCTAAAATGAACCAGTTTTCTAAAGCTGATGTTACAGTTTTCACTAGGAAATCTAGTACAGATTTACACATTTTCAGTATCTGCTGATGTGCATAAACACAGACAAGACATCTTAGCTTATCTATTTATAAATTGTTGTTTTGGTTTTTTTGATAAAAAGTGAGTTTGAGTTACAAAGCAAATAAAAAAAAATTGGATTTAGCAGAAAAAAATAGCATTTATTTTTAAACTTTCAAGGAAGAGTGTTTTGGTACCTGGTTGAATTTCGAAGACTAAACCTCAAAACAAACAGCCAAAAACTTGTCCAGTTCTTGTTTGAGAAAAAGAAAGGTGTTGCCTACTACCAAATACCAACCTATAACACATCCTGCTGTTTCAAGTATGTTCCAAGTTGCAAGAAGGGGAACAGTGAACAGAAACTGCATTTTACAAATAGAGAATGTGTGTAGTAAGTGATCTTTGTGTATCTAACCTGTAAATATAGGGTAGCATAGTCACTCATAATTTGAGGGGGGAAAAATATGGCTTAATTGATCATTATCTCAAGAGTGTTGCCAATTAATTGGGAAGAATTTAAGTAATCTTTTTTAATAAGATTGAAAATAACTAGTATAGATTCTCAATATAGGCAGCCTAATTTCTTTCACAGTGTTGTATTCCCAAGGGATGGAGTTTTAATAGGTTATCTTCTCCTTCGTAAACTTAGTGACTAATTGTCTTTCTTACTCTGTGTTACCATTTGCAATATTGCATGAAAAGCAAGATTTAAGCTGGCTAGATAAAAGTGACATATTCATTATAACAAAAGGAAAGAGAGAATCCTGGCTCGACATCTACATCTTTCATCATTAAACTGAATGCTAAAAATGAAGTGTGCATTTTAAAATACCACTGTGTTACTTTGAAGCTCAGTGTTTTTGTTGCCTGCTTGTCTCTTCCTCACGCTTGTTTTCATGGCTTACTTGTTATATGTGGCAAATGGCTTAATAGCATTTTGTAATGTATACATGAAATGTAAATTTCTTCTATGAATCTGTAACAGCACAATATGTTTATTCTTTTAGATATCAAAAGTGTGCTGGAATCTGTTGGTTCAAATATCACTACCTTCACAAAAACACTTCCTGTTCAGAAGATTTTAGCAGATTTGACGATATATCTTACACAGAGTGAAGCATACGTTCAAGATTATTTTCCAGTAGTGGAGCAGTACGATTTCTACAGGTATTTAGAGGAAATAAGACAGGAGTGAAGTGCTACCTGTTGTTACTACTCGGTAATGTTTTAATGTTCTGTAAAGGCAATTAAACTACTAATGATGAACACAGTGAAACAAAGACTATATATATATATATACACACATATATATACATATATATATTAAAAAAATATGTGAATAAATGGATGTGCTCCGAATATATGGGCAGATAGAACTGTTGAGTGATTTAATTAATAAAAATGAAAGTTCCTATCCATGGTCTTTCTCCTGTTCAAGTTCCGTTAACTGCTCCATACGTTGAAAGTATTCCAGCACAGACACACAAAGCCTAGCTTTCCATAGCCTTAAATACAGTTTTTTACAATTACAAGCCTCACACACTGTAAAAAGTAGTAAGACTTACAGTAAGAGCAGTTATGTACTTCATGGCCAATGGCCAGTCCACATTCATAAATTTCTCGCTTGCTTTTTGAATAAATTACTGTTGGAACATTTGGAGTCATGGTTTGCTCCACTCAGAGCACTTGGACACTTCAGTACAGTCCACATGCAGTAACTGGGGTTGGGAGCACCTTGTTCCTGTGATGTTTGTTCTCCAGCCCTTCACTAGTGGCTGTCTGTAATTCAACAGTGATTACGTTCTGGCCTGAAATACACGCCAGTGTAGGAAAAGCTGTTTTTCATTGCTGGTATTTGTTGCTCAAACAGAACCACAAGTGGTCCAGTTGGGAATGTAGTATTGCCTGATGTATTCTGCAGGTCTCCAGTGTGTTCTTTGCATGCTAACAATCAAACACTTCGGCTTTTATTTCTCAGATGGCTGGGTTGTCTCATTCTGTGCTGCATGGTGGTCCTGATTCTGGTCTTTTACTATCTTGGGTTACTGTGTGGCACCTGTGGTTATGATAAACATGCTTCTCCAACAACCAGAGGCTGCGTCTCCAACACTGGAGGAAACTTTCTTATGGCGTAAGTTTCAGAGAATAAAGGTACCTGTAGAAAGTCGTTTTACTGAATTTTTTGAAGGACGTATATATGAAAAGAATTTGTTTTGTTACTTGTGTATATGTGCTGAAAAAAAATAGAATAAAAATAAACACTGATCTCATGTACTTCCACTGAGGGTCTTGGGAATTTGGGGTTTCTCTTTCATTGAGGATCATAGCTGAACAATAAAACCTCTGAATATACTGTTTTAAGGCAAGTGCTATAGCTAACAAATTTCTCTGTAAGTCCATTGGGAAACTGCAAAAACTGGGAACAGATAATTGAAAATATAAAGGGAATTCACAGATTTTTAGTACACTTGAGCATTTGCTTGAAAGAAAAAAAAGCCATGCGAGTAGACAAGAAATACTTTAGTATCTCAGAGCCTTTTAGGAGGCTTGGGGTTGCTCTTGGAACTTCCCAGAAGTGGTTTAACATAATTTCTGCTGGGTGCGAGAGAAGATTGCGTCTGAAGTCTGTCTAAAACTCTTTTGATAGCACAAGGCTATAAGGTTGAATTTTTAAAAGAAAATTCTATGCTTTTATGGCTCTTAGAAGAGTTTGTATGCCTGATGAAAATGTGAGCACTTTAGATGCAATTCAGCTGAAGCCTTTACAGGGCTGAAACATGTTTCAGAGGACAAGAACATGTTTGGAAAACAGCAGCTATAACAGAGATGTGAAAACTGGTAGACAGTTGAAATACTTCTAACTGTTGGCTTCAGTGTTGCCTCAAGTATATGTACTTTGTCTTGAAAAGCAAAAACTTACTCAACTTATTTCTTTTTCAGTGGTGTTGGATTCAGTTTTCTTTTCTCCTGGGTGCTGATGATTGTAGTGGTGCTCACTTTTATCACAGGCGGAAATGTAGAAAAACTGGTCTGTGAGCCCTTTGAAGATAAAACTTTGTTCAAGGTGAAGTTATTCAAGTTATTAGACAATGACTAGAATCCCCATGAGTCTCAATGATCTTGTCAGTTGTGTATGGCATATTTCTTTTTATGGGACACTTCAAGTGAGTTTGGATCTGGTTTTGCTTTCCCCTTACACACTGAATAGAGACATTGATCCTTTCTTGGTCTAATTTGCTTTGCAGTGTAAATACTGCATACATGTCTTCCCTTAGAGATAAATTTTCCTGTGATTCAGCATTTCTTAGTGACATGGAGCTGTAATATTCACTTTCTGCACCAGAGAGTTTGAATTTGCTGTTTTGCTTCTATTTCCATTAATGGATGGTAAGCTTAGATGTGGATTTGTGTCAAGAGATTGCATATGAATAAATCCATGAACAGAAAACTCAGAATTATAGTAACACTACCGAATTTTGTCTTCTAGGTTTTGGATACTCCCTACTTACTAAATCAGCACTGGAAAAACTATCTTTCTGGCATCCTGTTTAAAAATCCAAATATTAACTTGACTTTTGAAACAGTGTACAGGTATTAAAGTTATGGCCAAGATTTAATTAAATTTATACATATTGGTTTTGTGGTATCTTTGTATTTCAAACACATGCAAAAATCACATGTGTTCCAGAAAACATTCTGATTTTCTAGTGAATCACTAGCAAAAGTAATTTTCTCCTATATATGAGTTATTGGAGGTAATCTTACTGTAATATTGTATAAGGGCACTAGCTGAGCTCTTGGATAAAATATTTTGCATCTTTGAGACGAGCAAAAATTAATTACTTGCTTTCTTATAGACTGACCTTCAAAAATATAGCCAGAACTTTTTTTCAAGGGCTGCTTTTCTTAAGAGTATGAAAATATTGTTAGTATTATTATTAAATCTATTAACACTTTGTCCTCAAGGTTTGTTTTTTTTAGACTGATGTGTATATTTTTATTTTTATAGTGATTGCAAGGAAAACAAAGGAATTTATACTTCCCTTCACCTAGAACACCTGTTCAATATCAATGAACTTCTAAATATTAGTATGGTAAGTAACGAAAGTATGAGTGAGCGCATCGTTATTTTTGAAGGCTGAAGTGGTGTTTGCCCTTAAATATGGCTTTTCAGAGTTTTATGGGATTTTGGTTTTTATATACAATGCATCCTGCAAGGAGGCAAGACCTGTCCAAGCTAATTTGAAAAAAATCTATTTACAAATGAGGTGTTCTTTACCAGTCTCAGTGGGTCATGGAAGGTTTTCTGATGTGCTTTTCTTTAATGGGTGCTGATGATAATGTTGTTTTTGATTTTGAAACTTGCATAGAAGCTTCAAGTCTAGCATCTTCCAAAGGCTGCTTGTGGTGTTTAATGAGAGTCTTACTCTTCATGTAAATGTCTTTCTTGGTGTGTTCTCTTCTGATTCCAGTCAGATTTAAGTTGATTCAGGATATGATATGCTGTGCTCCTAAGAATGGTTCTGATTTCAGTGGGAAGGGGCTGGGATAAAATAAAATCTTTTCAGTTAAGCTGCAGTAATACATGACTGCATTGTCATTAAATGACTGTACAATTTTGGGGTTGCCTATAATACTGATCTTCATTACAGCAACCCCTAGGGGATCCGTGTTCTGTTCAGGCACTGTACCCACACTTAGTAGACACAGTCCCTGCCCCAAATAATAGACAATTAAAATGAACAGGGAAGTTTCACTAAGATGGAAAATTATTCTGAGTTTCCGCAACGGACTAATAGTGGAAGCTGGGGAGGAAGTCAGCTTTCCAGATTCCTCATCTATTGCTCTACGGCCTGTGCAGGACAGGTAACGTTCTAGATTTGGGTGCAGTGCAGGAAGACTTCAGGTAACAATAAGCAAGTCATCTTTAGTCACCACTAAACATATTTAGAGGAAACTCATCCAGTCCTGTGGCTAATAACAGCGAACAGTGTCTGTCCTGTCCACAGTTGAGATACTGAATGTAGAAAGGAGTCTGCAAAACAGAGATTCAGACACCATTCAACTGATTGGTAAAAGTTCACCGGCGTCCATGGCCAAGAAACCTTGGGAAGATAAGAGGGTGCAAAGACAAACAAGCTTCTAATAGAAGTAAACAAGAGCAGGGCGCCCTGACCTTATTTA
>VZZY01004751.1:53456-76221 GCA_013400335.1 Eurystomus gularis | reverse complement strand
GAGGCCCGTTAAGCAGCGGTTCGCGGCGCGTCGGTTGTGCGGCCTCAGCGCTGGTCCCTGTAGGCTTGCGGGGGAGACGCCGAGCTCGTCAGCTGGCCTGTGGCCGGAGCTCGCTGCGGCTCCGTGGCTTCTCTTTCCGTGAGGAAAGGACGTGGAGCCGCTGCGTGTGAGGCCTCCTGGCGCTTTGAAATAGCCTTTTTTCCTGAGAAGGCCTAAAAAATTTGTCAGTTCTTTAGAATTCTTTGCTGGATTGTTGGTTGCTTTTCAACTGGAGACGAACTTGCTTTGTAGGAATGGCTGGATGAAGCCCAGGGCGTAAATCTGTGGATGGTGCCTAACAGTGCGCAGCGGAGGTGCAGCTCTGCACCCCTCAGGGTGGGAGTTGACGCTGTGCGTTAGAGTACGGCGTTAGAGGCGGTGATGCATCGAGAAAGTCAGTGTGTTGGGTCACTGCTCATCCCTGGACCATGTACGGGAATAAACTGGGGAAAAAGATACGGATAGAAGTGTGATAAATACTGCTATTACAGAGTCATTTTGGAATTGCGTGTAATTGCAGTAATATAAAAACGGTTTCACTAGTGTTTCAGACACTTAACATTTAATGGGTGTGTTACTCTCTTTTTTTGCAAAATAGTGAAAATGGGCTATAAATAGTTGCTGTAATGAGATTAATAACCAAATAAATGAAAAAAAAAACCCAGACATTTTCTACAGTAACATCACAAGTCTGTCAAGAACATTTGTTGATGAGCACTTCAGATTGAAATTTTTTGCGCTAGGTAAACAGAACAGTTTTCCCATAGAATGAAAACATTTCTTCCCTTTGTCATGTTAAAAGTTACTATAATGAGTTGGATCCCTGTGGTGTAGTTTCTCTGGGTTTTTTTAAGAATCTTTCTAAGCCCTGAGAGAAGCAGAGTACAGAGACCAGAATTGTGGTTTCATTGAAATCAATAGCAAAACTTTCATTGCTTTCAACAGAGGCAGTATTTCACCTCATACGTGGATGAAAAGCCTTGGAGTGAGTGTCTCATACTATAGATATAAACAAGTAAATACAGCAGCTCCCACGGTTCTCGAGTTCTGAGAAAATCGACAGGCAGAATTTTTGCACAATGTTTTCTTTATGCTGCCTGAGTGGTCTGATGGGAAATACATTTGTGGTAATGCTTATTTCTAATATTATTTATTGCATTTATCTGAATAACTTCCTTAACATGGGATATGTTGTAAGTGATTTGGGAATACCATGCTTTAATAATAAATAAGTTGTCATAAGAATAGACTGGAGATCAAAATTAGAAAACTTGATACCCATATCATTTCCTCATAGTCTTACAAAATTTTACTTCTTTTTCTTTTTGTTGTTTTCTTTCTTGCTTGTACCTTTTTTCTTTCTTCTTTCTTTTTTCTTTCTTTTCTTCTTTCCTTCTTTCCTTCTCTCTATCAAAAGAAAATATGTTCTTCACTTATATTTTTTGGAGGACATAACTTTAATTTTCACTTTACCATGTGGAAGAACTGCTACTGAAACTAAGAAAGTGTGTTTGAAAATAAGATAATGAGAAAGATTAACAGCAGAAGAAGTAAATCTAAAGTTTCATTTGGTCATGCTCTATTAAGAGTATGTGTTTACAGAATGAATCCTTATTAATGTTAGGAAATAAACAGAAACAAAAATCATTTAACCAGAGGAAAAAAACCCTAAAATTTGTTGTTCTGACATAGTTGTATCAGCACTTTTTTGCTGAACAGACTGAATCTACTGGTTAAGATTTAAAAACCTAATAAACCAGAACTGTTATATTGTGCAATTTCCTCCAAGCCTATCTGTGTAATAAGGAAATTAAGTAATTATGTTCAGTTTAAGTTTAGGAGAAATGAGAGAGGTGAATATGATAGTGGTTATATTATTGGTTAACTTTTTTTTTTAATGTCTTCTTTATATTTTTTTTCCTTTCCTGTTTTCATGCTTGCTTATTTTTAAGTGTTCGGTCAAGGTGTACCTGCATTCAGTGTATATTCTTATCTTTCCTGTGGCTTCCATAATTTTCTCCTCCATTATGTCCTATAACTTCTCACTTATTCTTTATTTCTGGATATAATAGCTGTTAGAGGCTGTTCAGGCTTCAGAACAAACACGAAAGAGGGAATAGCCTTTCCTTCTATTCTCAGTATTCCTACCTGTCTCAAAATCATTACTTTATTTTCATTACAGTAATCATTCTTAATCCACAGCTTCATGTTCAAAGTTTGATGAATCTCTGCCACTTTATCTGATGCATAGCCACTGCTTTGAATCCTTCTTCCCAGAGCCTCTTAGAATTGCTGTGTCCCACATTTTCCTGGGCAGAAGCTGAAGACAGCCTTGCTTTTGTGCCACAAACAGTGGCAGCATGCTGGTCCATTTTTCATTCCAATGTTTCAACAACATTAGAGATAATGTTTAGGTGGGATTTGGATAACTATGTGCCTGCTTCTTACAAGTTTCAAAAGGTAATTTTGAAAAGGTAAAGACTGGTCACCTAGATTATTTAGAGCAATGAAAGCTTTGATTAGAAAGATTTCAAGAGTACAGAACCAAATGACCTGACTGCCAGCCCATGGACAAGCTGTAGATCTTCAGGCTGTGACTATGAACAAACTTTATGAAAGGTCATAGTCCTCTTTTGTCGTGACACTAATGCTGAGATTTACTGAGTGGCTCACTAAACTGTTGTGTGTATTAGAGATTTGTTTCAGCCTTCCAAAATGAGACTTCTATACATATAAAAGCTATATCAGAGTCTAAAGTAATTCTGAAATTTAGAAAATGGGTGTTTCTGCTTAGAAAACAGTAAGGCTCACATATTTTTAAATTTGTGTTCTGAAATTAAAAAAAAACAACAAAACCAACAGGATAACCTAGAAAAAAGGTTGAAGTTATAGCCATTGGAAAAGTACTGTAATCATCTCAGAAAGTTCACTTTACTGTTTGTAAGTCTAGGCAATGTATTCAAGTAGAAATTTTGCTTACTTATACAGAGAAACAATCTAATGTAGCTATTAACATTACGAAGCCAAAATGTTATATAATTTGTTAGTACAGGAGTGCCTGCCAAGCTTATTGAGACGTGTGCTGTTGTAAATACCGGATTGCGTGAAGGTAATTCATTGGGCAATGAATTCACGTCACTTATGTCAGCAAATATTTGGATGTGCTTTTTCTTCTTACTAAGTTTTGAGACCTTTTCTGGAAAGGTGTAGCCAGATAAAACATAACTCTTTGTAATACTCTTTTGTTTGAAATAAAGTTACATAATATCTTTGAAGACAAGGAGAAAATATTTTTTCTCTCTTCACATAAAGAAAATGGTACAGAAAGAATTTACATATTGTTTTCAAGATTTTCCCTGGAGTATTTATCAATGTACTGATGTGTTTGATTTGGAGTCTCATCTCCTTCAGAAATTAGAAGCCTCATTTGTGCTTCCTCTCAGATTAAATGAACTGTGATGAGACAGTGATGTTTCTTCTTCTGGCAGAAAATGTATTTCAGCCTAGGTAGTCTGATTTTTTTTTTTTTTCCTTTTCAGCAATTACGGCAGAAGAAATAGTTCTTCAAAGGAAGATGAATGTTTAGATGACAGGGTGATATATGCTTTAAAAATATGTGAGTCAGATGGTACTGGCAAGAAAAGGAGCCAAGGCGAGGGAGGGTCTAAAAAAGTATGACACACTTAGCCTGTGGGTACTCCTTAGAACTGTAGAATTGTTTAGGTTGGAAAAAATCTTTGAGATCATTGAATCCAACCATTAACCCATCTACATTAACATCTGCACTCGACCGCGACAGAGGGCTTAATTCTGCTCCCCATTCCTGTCTTCCAGCTCAGATGGCCAGGCACTCAGGGGACAACTGGTCTTACTCTTAAAGACTGAGACAAAGAAGGCATTCAGTACCTCAGCCTTTTCCTCATCCTTGGTCACTGTGTTTCCTCCTGCATACAATAAAGGATGAGCATTCTCCTTAGATGTAAATACAATGCTAATGTATTTTTAGAAACATATTTTATTGTCTTTTACGGCAGTAGCAGATTAAGTTCTTGACTTAAACCATGACAAAGTCTAAGGTAGCAGTTCTGCTGAGCCCCCTCCTTACTTCTCTGAGTATCAAAAACTACCATTTTGTGATCGTAGTGTCCAAGGCAGCCTCCAATCATCACATCACCCACAAGTCCTCTGTTTGCAAACAACAGGTCCAGCGGGGTGCCTTCCCTAGTTGGGTCACTACCAGTTATGCCAGGAAGTTCTCTTCCACACACTCCAGGGACCCCCTTTAAAACACATCCATTTGGATTCAGAGTGTTCCAATACCATTTAAGCATCCTTAGTTGGGTTAGTATTAATAAAGGAAATAAATTAGCTGAATAATATTTTATCACACTTCTAAGAGTAAACAACCATTTCGGTTGCTAGTCATGCATTAATGCATACAAACTTTCAGTTGAAATAAGTACTCTTATTGTCATACAAGACAACTTACATATAAAATGCAAACACACATGCATAGATTTACCTTACTGTATGTTCAAACAGTCTGTAGTCTTGCAATTTTAAGAGGCTCATTTGTAGAGTGCCAATTAAGTTTCTCAAGATACAGCAGCCTAGTGATTTTGTTTTGTGGTCAGGATAGCTCTGCAGGATGAAAATAGTTATTCTTGTCTTGTAAGGGACTGTCAAGATTTAGTCTGGGCTGGCCACTAGACAAATGAGAGATGCTCTCTGTTAACCCCTCTCCCTTCCCCAAGGGGAAGAGAAGGGAAATAAGGGAGAGAGACGTATGGATTGGAAAAGAAAACTGAAACAGCTTTAATGAAAATAGTAATAGTAAAATTAAATATATACCAATATGTACAAAACCAATATCGAACCCAAACCCCCTAATGGCAAGTACGTCAACATCAGAACTGATGCTGTGGGGTGGGCACCAGGGAAGGCCCATACTTAGCTCAGTGGCAGACAGGAACCAGATTCAGGAGCTGGATTCTGGAACTGGATTTAGGAACACATGGATCAGGATTGAAGGCAGAACATACAGGGTCTTCCTTGGACGCTGGCCATTGAAGAAGGGAGCTTGACCCTTGTGAACCCTCAGCTTTATACTGAATATGACATATATGGGATGGAATACATTGTTGGTCAGTTTAGGGTCACCAGTTCTGTCCCACCCTGCCTGCAGTTGTAGCCTTTTACTTTGTCCTCCCTCAACATGGTACACAAGATTTAGCAGTGACCTTGGTCTACATACCAGTCCTTGGCAGTAACTCTAAACATTGAACGTTATCGCTGCTAAAAGCAGACATTGTCTGTGAAAATATGCTGTTAACTTCAGAAAGTGCAGTTAGTTAGAAAAGACTTAGTGAAAAAGTAAAATCACTGAACAGAATTAGTTCTGTTCTAACTCAAGCAAGGACAGGAACCCAGTGAAGACTGAAATTGCATAACCCACTGCAGAGTTAAGTAAACTACAACCAGAGTTAAAAACTGTGAGGTTCAAAGGGACTAGGTGCTTAATTACTGCCTATACAGGAGTAGTATCATTAGTAGTATGACATTTTATTGTGAAGCATGAAGATGTACAAGTATCAAACAATGTGTTATGTTTTCAACTCCAACTTATTACTAGTTTTTATTTTAGGAATAAATGAAACACTAATAAATTTCATACTGAGACATGTAAATGTCATACAAAGGCTACTACATTTTCATTTTGACCACTAGGTACATGATTAGTCTATACATGAATGAATAGTAACAAATACACACTTTTTTTTTTTTTAAAGGATTGCTGGTGGACAGAAATAATTTGTCTCATTTCCCAGCAGACAAGAAGTTTAAATTTGTTGTCATATATTAAGTATAAATATTGGCTCAAAGTAGCTCAAAAAATATGCATCATCTTAAGCCATCAAAAAGTATTGCATGACCTGATAATAGTAGTGCATCTGTGATGAAAAAAGACTACAAAGAAATGTATATACCACCTAATTTGTCTGCACTGTGAAAGGTGCTGGCATTGAAGGGGTCACAAGGAATGGGATGGAATTTGTGGAATTAGACTATGGAATGAGAACTTCCAATACTGGAAGCACTTTGAAGCACAGATCTTTCTGAAAAAGAAAACAAAAAGAAGATGTACTTGTGTTAAAAATATTCCTACCTTCCATTCCAGTTAGTCTAAGCTCATAAACTAGAATGGCAAGTGTTTTACTATTTTTATTACAGTGTTGTTCTATAAAGCAACATTGTTTCCATCTGCATATCCGTGTGGATGTAATTGAGATGCATAAAACGTTAGGTGCATATTACTGACATAGAATCCATATTGTTTCTCGTAGCCATTCTCTACACAAACTGCATCTGAAGAGCTATTCTACCTACAAAAAACTTTTCCATTATTGGGGGTCTTAATTTGGAATACTGTTAGGGTTTGGAGTAGCAAAGCAAGACCATGGAGATGAGACTACATTAAGAAGGTGCATCAGTTCACAAAAATATCTGTTTATACTGTATAGCCAAGCATTAGTGCCTGGAGGGTTGCCAATTGAGTGCAGTAATTTCCATAATTATGCAGTTAAAACTGTCTGCATGATGAAGGCATCTGATTAATCTGAAGATCTTATTGTTTTATATGATGAGAGAGGGATGAACTCCGTGCAGTTAGTGTTGCACTCAAGACTGTAGGCAAACTTGGCAGCTGATTTATCACAAAGAGAAAAGGAAACCTGTTTGAGCTAGCAAATGATCAAACACTGCAGTTTTCATTAATACAATCACTAACAATTTTTGATGTTACATTATTGACAGAGTATGATTCTCCATTGGTCGGTGCATCTATAATAATAAAGATTTATTTCCTGTAGCACCTAATCTGATGTAAGTACTCCTCAAAATAAATGAAAAGAGATACTGCCAATCTTGAGGGCTTAGAAACTTCTCAAGCATGATTCAATGTGGTGTTAGAAGTAAAGGATAGTCGTAGGCCATTAATGACTTTATTCTGTCTTACTGTCATTTTAATATTGATATTACCAAAATTGCAATGAGGCACAGGTTTTAGTTGGCTAGCCTGTTTTAGGATCTGCAGAATAAATTGGTCTGAACATGGACCTTAGTGGCACTGTGGATCGGCTCAGGAGAAAACATGTAGAATATTAGAAAGTGTAGACAATTGCATGGATGAGTGTGGAAGCTGGTAGCAAAATGCCAAATGCGAGCACAGATTTTTTCCGGTTTTTTATTCTACTGAAACAATTGCAGTAGTCAGGTATGTAGTTATTCCTGGTTTACTTTCAGGGAGCAATATTGTCAAGTGGTGACATGCCAGTTGGTCCTCACTTGGAAATATTTAGATGACTTCATTTTTCCTTCTTTGGGGAAGAATACCTTTCTCTAGTATCTGTAATGAAACATCCAGACTGTTCACTCTTAAGAGTTATTGTATGACTCACTTTCCACCACCCACTTATTAAAAATCAGTTTATGTGAGCCAGGAAGTTAATCAAAATATAGTTCATAGCATGGATGATGACATGAAAATCATTTTATAGCCACTGATTTTCTATTGTAAAGATAGTTAGTCCTGCCCAATGATACAGTGTTATGCCACAGGCAATATGGAGGTTGACTGGCAACTCTGATGCAGGGCTGAGTTTCTTCCAGGAAGTCACTGGGGATAAAACAAGCATGTCTTAGGGAATAAACATTCTTTGATTAAAAACAATTCAGTACATTTCATAACTTCTGCAGTTTTCATACAGATAAATAGGAGCTCATGAGAAATTACACTTTCTTTTTTGCTAAGGCAGAAACCATTTTAAAAAGCATTTTGTCCACAGGAACCAGCAGAGGGTCGGGTATGCTATGAAAAGCTAACACAACCGTGAAAGTGTTCAGATAAGCTCCTCAGCTGTAGGCACATTTCAGCCTTTACCCTTGGTTCAAGGGCATTGCTTTACATGAGCTTGTAGTATGAAATCTGCACAGGTAATTAATCCTACTACCTTGAAGGTATATTAGGGAGTAGAGTACTTGTTAAACAGAGCCATGGATGCACCTTGTACTATGTATGTGGATTTGTTAATTTCTTTTCCAGGGATGTTTTAACAAAAACCCCGCAAAACAAATGAACAGACTCATTTAACTAGCACAAAAATTATTGAATCAAAGATAATAATTTATAATCTGTCTTGCAGAACAATATCATGCTAGAGAAAAACGGTGGGGCACAAAGAGGGAGATAAAAGGAACCATATAATGTTAGCACTGATACATGGCAGTTGCTACTTTCTGAAAGTTAACTTTGAGATTTTGATGGCCTTGTAGACTTCTGTTGTGTTAATTTGTGAGTAAAAGCAACAGATGCCTGAAAACAATTGTTTGCCTAAGCCTCATGGGAAAGATGGGGGAGGGAAAGAAAGGCAAATGATAATTCGCTATACTTGCTTTTCTCAGTGGGGTTTGAAATGACGCATTTTCCAGTTCATTCTGAAAGAAGAAAATAGAAAAATATGTTAAAAGTTTATATATGAAACATATATTTTAGAGATAGTTATTCTTTGTGTACCTATTGGAATCAGAGGTCAAATGCACATTCTGACCATCTGTATGAGTTAACAATGTACTGGGAACTAAGTTACGTAACAGTGTATTAGAAAAGAGCTCAAACAAAAAGCCTTTCTGTTTCTTAACTTATAATGCATTATTTATCAGAGAAGCCTGATGGCCTGTAAGCATTAAAATTTTAGGGAGCAGAAGTGATCTTTTTGTTCTGTACATGCAAACTGTGTAAAATAATTAGAGTTTAATCCTTGATTGTAGCCTGTACAGGCTACTGAAGTGAAAATAGTGTTGTACAAACATGTTTTTTCCATCAGCATTTCCCTTCATTATTCCTGTTTTTAGCCTGAAGTAGAAAATATTACTTTCAAGTCCCCAGTTATTCTGTTTTTAGGAAGCGTTTCAGATAGTATCTGTGCTAGCTTAATTTACCTCCACCACAGCTATGACAAAAATATCACCAAAAGATTTTAAAAATAAATTATTAGCACATAGCCTTATGACCTCTTTTCATTCAGTACTTTCAGTTCTTAGACATTGCTGTTTTACCAGGAGGGAGTAAGAATCTGTTGTGATGCACTAAAATGTTATCAATCCTCCCTGAAGAGCCATACAAAATAAGTAATTATGGAATCACTTCCTTGTGAGGTCACTGAAGGCTCAAGGTTTGGATTCAGTTACTTAAAGACACCCAGTGCCCTCTAAGATGCACTAGGTTATCATAAAACCCCATCCATTTGAAGCTGTAAGTTTCAACACAACTACAGGAGACCTTTGCCCTTCTAGTACAGCTTTTGGAGGAGATGTCTCAAGTAACATAAAAAAGCACTGGATGTGTATGTTTATAGACAACCAAATTCCACAGGCAATGTCTCCCTAGTGCTTTCTACCTTGTACAGGGAACTCCAGAGCTTCAATTCCCCTTTCAGGGGTGGTGTAGATATTTGTGAATTCTGAAAATCCAAGTTCACTTTCTAGATATGCCAAAGAAATCTGTATATGGTGTCACGTTTCTTTCTGAACTCAAAGTTCACGAGGTGCTTTGAACACTTCAGCACCTCAGCTGCTGCCTGCTGCTGTTGCATTTGTGGCATAGAATGAAAGTTCAGATGTCAGTGGGCCAGTGCAAAATTCTTATTCTGAGTCTAAATTTATAGTTAAACTAGAGTCTCATTTTCCAGTCTATTTCTATAAATGTTTATGTCCTATCACAATCCTCAGTAAATTACTTTGATTGTTGTTAAAAATCTGTGCTCTGTGTTCATTAGCCATTATAGTGCCTTATATCCTAGTCTGCTGCTTTGAAGATCCCCTTATTTTTCAACATTTCTGTTCTTATGGAGGTAAAGAGACTAAGTCACTCTTTGTTCTTTTGTTTGATAGATTAAATTTAATTTATACCTCTAGAAGAGATGCTTCAGAAGGCTTTGATCATTCTCATGAGTCTTCTTCAAATCTTTTCTACCTATGTCTAGTGTGAACTCTAGGCATAAGAAATGGTTATATTATAGCAGCTTAAACCGTTTTTTCTTCCACTGGCATTTGTTTCCAGGGAAAAGACTTATATCCTATAAGGATGTATTTACAGGTATCTTTGATCTTTGGAGCCATATATAGAACTGCAAGAGGTTTTCTAGTCATTTGATACATTTCCTGCATGAAGACGGTAGATACTATAATCCTGTTAAGAGATGGTTATAAAAATTTTCCTTTTGCAGATTGCACAGTCTTCCTAAGCAACCTGTTCTAATGGACAAATAGATTTTCATTATTTCTAATTTAAGTCTCCTTTTCTGGAATTTTAGCTCACTGCTTTTTATTTTGTCTTCAGACTGCACAAAGATGGATAAATTTTCTTCTTTAACACCTCCTCTTACATTCTTAAAGATTTATCATACATGATGTAGGTAAAGATATATATACCCGTGGTCATTTTCGTTTGCTGCTTTTGGAGTGTCTTCAATTTTTCGATATCCTTCCTGAGCTGTAGTCCTTCCAAATGCAAAAAAAAGGCCATCAGATGCTTTAAGAGTATTGAGTTGACTAAAAGAGGTACTCTGAATGTTTTTAATGCAGCGCTCTTGCATATAAATCCCAGAATTACATTTGCTTTTTATCACAACAAGATGATGTTGTTAACCTCTGTGCAGAGACTGTGATCCAATGTAACATCAAATCCTTTTCTGCAGTACTCATAGCTGTCTAGTCTAGTCTTGCATTCTTTCCTTCCAAGGTTAAGGTTGCTTTTCTTTTTCTCATCTAACATGAAATACAGGCTGGGTTGAGTATGGATCGAGAGCAGTTCTGAGGAGGAAGATTTGGTAGTTCTGGTTGATGAAAAGCTCAACATGAGCGAGCAATGTGCCAGTGCAGCCCAGAAAGCCAACCGCATCTTAGGCTGCATCAAAAGAAGCATGTCCAGCAGGTCGAGGGAGGTGATTTTGCCTCTCTGCTCTGCCCTCATGAGATACCACCTGGAGTACTGCATCCAGCTTTGGAGTCCCCAAAACAAGAAACACATGGACCTGTTGGAGCGGGTCCAGAGGAGGGCCACAAAGATGATGAGAAGGTTGGAACACCTCTGCTGTGAGGACAGGCTGAGAGAGTTGGGGTTTTTCAGCTTGGAGAAGAGAATGCTCTGGGGACACCTTCTTGTGGCCTTCTAGTATCTGAATGGGACCTACAAGAAAGCTGGGGAGGGACTTTTTACAAGGGCTTGTAGAGACAGGAGGAGGAATAATGGCTTTAAACTCAAAGCGGGTAGATTTAGATTAGAAATTAGGAAGAAGTTTTTTACTATGAGGGTGGTGAGTCACTGGAACAGGTTGTCCAGGGAAGTTGTGGATACTCCATCACTGGATGTGTTCAAGACCAGGTTGGATGGGGCCTTGAGCAACCTGGTCTAGTGGGAGGTGCCCCTTCCCATGGCAAGGGGTTGGAACTAGATGATCCTTAAGGTCCTTTCCAACCCAAACCATTCTATGATTCTATAATTCTGTGATTCTATGATTTTATGATTCTATGATTTTATGATTCTATGATTCTATGATATCATTACTGCTACTTTGCTAGTGATCAGACTGGAGAATATTTTGTTCAGCAGCAGGCTAACAGTAGCGATAGTTTCTTTTAGGTCCTTATCTGTTTATTTTTAAGCTCAGAACTATAGGTTCAAATATATGTTGTTTCTAGAGCTCCCTGGAAGCTTTTCTGATTGTATCTAACATTTATTTGATGCAGTAGCGTTTTGTAATGTAGCATTTAGCAATAGTTTTGAGTCTAGAATCAAAATATCGAAATCACAAGTCAAGCGCCTTATTAATATATGCTCTGTGATTTAGCATCAAAGCAAGTAATGTCACTAGGAATTTGCAAAACTAGTATGACAAGGTATTTTTCAGAAATCAACTTGGCATTAATTTTAGTCAGTATTTTAAGCTTATTTTGGCCTTTCCTACCTAAGAAAACAAAAAACCTAAAATTTTTTGTTTCAAGCCAAATTTGGAAAATCCACATTTTATGTAGCAACTTACAAATGAAAATTTAAACTATCATTTTTTCTACTTTTAAGGCCTGAATGTTCTGATATTCTGGTAAATGCATCATATATTTTTGTGTCTTCCTAAAATGAATTGTCAAAAGAAATCACAAAGTTGCAAGAAAAAAGTCTCTGTTAAAAAGAAAAAAAAAAAAAAAGCATTTCCCACAAAAAGAAGACATTGATTTGAAGATAGTCCCTGAATTCCCTCCCTGAATTAACTGAACTTGTAGAATTGGTATCTAAGTATTTAGAACATACTTTCTCTCAGTGCTAACTGGTGGCTTCATTACTTTTAACATCTTCATTTTGCACTAAACACATGCTCACCTTTGATTATTATTTTTAATTCTTCTAGTTTGCTGTTTAATAGCATTATAATATCTTTATAGTAAGGTTTTATCAGACAGTAGAAGCTAGGAGGTAAGTTCTGTCTAGGAGGTGAGTTCTGTTTTATTCAACAGTATGTGAGGAGGTTTTAATAATACAAGGAGCTATCACAGATGATTACACTAATGTCTGTCTAGTCTGGTGTTCCAACCGTACTGGTAAGTACCAGAAGTTCTGGAGGAAGGAATAAAATTCCCTGTTGTCCAAATGAAGTCTGAGAGTATTTTTCATAAATCCCATAATAATTATATGGCTTATGTCATTAAAAGCTTGATATGTCATTTTTATTTTAATGAACTTGCTATTTTAATCATAGAATCTAGTTTTGACTCTTCTTTGACGTTGAAAGCTTTTTGGTACTTTGGATTAAAATAAGCTATATTGCCTAGGCACAGGAACCTAAAAAATAACACAAGTCCATATTTTCTTTTTCTCAACAGTTTAAGCTCTCAGGAAGAAGTAGATAAGGCCTTCTTCAGCCAACTGGAAGAAGCCTCATGTTCACAGGCCCTGGTCTTCGTAGAGATCTTGAACGAACCTGATACCTGCTGGAAGGACAATAATGGCTTATTTGCAAACCCTGGCTGAAGCAAACTAGAGCAGAGGACTTGGAGCTGGGTAAAGAAACGAATTATGTGAATTCTCAGCTGAAATACTGTTGTTCTGAGGCAGAGAGATGGTGTTTATTGCTAAATGAGCTTCAAGTCTGGGAAAAACTGGTGCTGTGTGATAGTACTGCTTAGATATCACCAGACAAATGGGCTTCTTGAAAGCACACAACACGCAAGGCTAGCTAAAAAATGAGACAAAACATGGAAATACTTACTTTAGGGTCAGTGGTGGAGAAGCAGCATAAGAATAGTAATATGAGGTGAGACTAGAATCCATGAGAAACCAAACAGTACATTCAGGGATTAGAGTCTGTAAGTTGGTATTTCTGATGCAAGGTAACACAGAAAGAGAAATAGAATATTATAGCAGGAAAAGAGGAAAGTGGGAACTGAACTTTTCTCTATTCATTGTCTTCAAAGAAGCATATCTTTAATAAACAAACATTTTCTGCATTACCTTCATTACAACTGGCTTACCTAATGAATTGCTACCTAACCTGTAATAAATTTTTCCAAATATGTGTAAAACCATGATACAGCATAGAACTGTGTGGATAATAAAGGCAATAATAAATAGATCATATAAGCAAGGAATTTGCATGTTTTCTCAGTGTAGCATTTAGATTTCTCTAACATGGTATTTACTCTGACAGCTTGAAAGGTGAAAAGTACAGTATTGTGTTGTCTATAATTTCCTGCAAGATGAATATGAACACCTCTGTTGAAATTGTAACTGTAATTTGCCAAGAAAAGTATAATGCAGATCTACAATTATTGTTATTTCATAAGGTATTTCATAAGACAGAAGTCAAATAGTTTAACGAAGTCATAGTCTCCTGAGAAGCTTCAATACCCAACAGCAGAAAATCTTTTATAGCAGTTTCATAATGATTTTCTAGGCCATTGACTTGCGTAAAGAAAGAGCTTAGATTTTCCTTTAGTTTCACATAAAGACTTTTGATATAAAGTAGAAGACATAAAAGATTCTATAACTTGATTACTTGTTTTTTTTACTTTTTGAGTCACATGGTGGCTATGGTATGAAATAACAAGTTGATTCTGGTTTTTTGCTCTACTGTATTTATCACTGTAATATCTATCATCCAGTGTTTCATTAAACTTGTGGACAGCATTTGTCATGTGCTGCTTGATTCCTTTTTTTCTCTTACAATGAAAAATTGTATGGCAGGAGGCATATTTTGCACTATTGTTGATATTGCAGCTGTGCTACTGTTTAGTGCACATATCACTTTGTACTAATTTGGGAGAAAATAAGGTCAGAAGAAAGTGCTTGTATTGCTGCCAAGTTTTGCAATGCCTTTAGCTGCTGAGGAAAATTAGTTTTGCTGATCTGAGTTGTGCATTTTGTCAACAACACATAAGACCTCCATGTGGAGAGACAGCAAGCTGTTGATACCAGTCTTCCTTCTAGAACTTCAGAAGAGTTTGAGGAGACATTGTCTCCTCAAGAATCAAGCCTGTGAAATCATTTGGTATTCTTTACTTTTTTTTTTTTGTACTGGGACAAACAAAAATTCTTTTTCAGCCCATATTCTCTTTCTATCAGAGTGACCAGTTAAGTACATGAATTGACCAAGCCTATGCTGAGTCCCTTAGAATGTCCTGCTTGCTTCCGGTAGTCAGCTGTGAAACAGAGACTACATTCACAGCTTTTCCACGATGAATTTGTCTATTTATCTTTTGAACTCTTTTCTACCCTTTCTATGATTGACTTCTACAAGTATGTGGTTCTACACTTCAACTGCATGTTGGATGAAAATCACATTCTTTAACCTTTATTTTTTTTTAAAAACTGTTGCCTGATAATTCACAGATCTTTTGTAGTTCTTACATTGTGAGAAAATGGAGAGTAGATATTCCTTTTGTATGCCATTCATGATTTTATAATAATTTATCTCTCTCCCACCAGGCATCTCCATCCAATATGAGAGTTGTTATCAATTCATTTCTCATTGTAAAGAAGCTATTTCATTTCTTAGATCATCCCTGTCACCTATGTCACCCCACACAGTATTTGTCGTAGTTACTCATCATAAATTCACACCATTGCACAGTAGTGGTTTTCTGGTTTGTTCTCTATTTTATAACATGCTATTTGACTTGCTAACCTCTCTTGAGCAATAAGTTAAGTTTTTCATCAGACTAACTGTGCTGCTTCTTTCTTTAGCACTACGTATCTGGTTAGTTTGGGAATTTTTTTTTGGTTGGGTTTTTTAATTCCTTTTTCAGTTTTTCTTTCCCTTTGTTTCATTATGCATTTACTGACATAGACTTTCATCTGTTATATTACCTCTCAGTCATCTATTATCATAGGCAATTCTTTTTGGCCAGCTTTTCTTTTAATAATCTGTTCCTCTTCCTTTGTGGAACCTGCACAATTGCTTTCACCGTTTGCTTCCAATCTTGTAACTGGTTAGTAATCAATGAGAAGCCTTATTGCTTACCCATGGTGTAGTTTCTTTAAAAGACACTGACAATGGACTTGAGCAAGACCTTTAAGAAATTTGGGTATACTGTACTATTCTCTTATAATCAGTTTTGTAATGTCTTTTTCATCCTAAACATGCTCTAGATACTCATTTGAGTATTTTGTCATCTTAGTAAACTGTTACTAAAAATCTTTTTTGGATGAGTCTATTGTAGCTTGTTTTTAACTTCTCAGAGATTATTCTATGTTGTATCCACATAATCATAATTATGTGATAAAAATTTGTGATTTATGAAGGATGCCTTTTGACTTCTAATACACCAAACTACTGAAATTAGGTTGGTACAATTATCCTTTGAAGACTGTATTGATGTTTTTATATTCATTATTTGTTTTTATATTCATTTACTGCCAGCTTCTAAATGAATGCATTTGAACAATCTCTATACCATCCATATTTTATCAATTTTAATTAATTGTTTAAAATATTTTAAATTTAAATTGTTACCATTCTTTTAAAAAATTGAATATTTATATAGTGCATTTCTTTACCTTTTTAATTTCTTAGATTATATTGAATTTGAATATATTATGATCTTCAAGTGCAGCATTCTTTACCAGATCTTCTACGTTAGTGGAGACTAATCTCTATTCTGGTGTGTTTCCTCACTAATCAGTTCAAGGAGTCATTGATAGGAGCCATAAATGTCACTGCCAATTGAGGTAACTGTTATGCAGTCTGCATATGCCAACTAAATCTTTCATTAATACTGTCACTGACTTCGTAACATATTACTCACATTGTTACCATCCTGGGTGTTATAGTGTTTAGGAAACACTATAATCTTAAATATTTTCCTTTACCTATATTGTTAGGGGTTTTAGTACATTTGGTTTGTGTGTTCCTTGTGGATACAGATGATTTACAGTTAACCTGATTTAATTTGTAGCTCCTTTCTTCTACTGGTCTAACCTGCCTGTTGTCTCTCTAAAAATTATACCCTGCCTTCTCACTTATTATCACCTTCTAGTAAATTTCTGAGATGCATAATAAATATGAATTAAAATACTGTTATATAAGATCTTAAAATGTCTAAATGATAAAATAAATTCCTATCATATGTAGGCTTTGGTCTGAATAAACTGACTTCTAAAATCTTTGAAAATTGGATTTGATCACTGCAGCTTAGACCCTTTTTCATTGGTTGCATCTTTGAACTGAGAAATGGTTTTGACAAAGTAAAACTGTCAGACAAAAATAATTTCTGTGGCTGGTTAAACTTGCCAAATTTAACACATCTACCAGTATTATTATATAAACCTGAAGTTAGACCCTCAGAGTGAAAATCACGCAGGAAACTATAGAAGCTGAGGCCTACATTAAAATATTTCTTCAGAGGGTCATATATTAGAGCAGTGTTTGTCCTGTGGCTTACAAGAACCTGTGCTATAGCAATCACCTGTAAGAATAATATTTGGCCTTTACATAGCCTCATATATCTTCAGAACATTACACAAATACTAATAATTTCACTAAGTCCCTCTGAGGTAGATGTATGTATTATTAAACAGTTTTTAATTACACGATTAGAAGATATTCTAATAATTCAAAAGAGTATCTGACAATTGTATAAGCTTGTTTCATGTGCACTTGGAGATTGTTTCAGATATTGTTTAGCATTTTAACTATTAGATGACAAAATGACTTCTTTGTTTCATTTAAAAGCAAAAGGAAATATATTCAGTGTGCTTCCCCAAAAATTTCAAAATATGCTTTATTGAGAAGAAATTGTTTTTACTGGATCTGTCCAAGGGAAAAGGACAGCTTATCTGGTCAGATGGATTTTTTTCTTTCTTTTTAAAAAGGCTCACTGAAATCTCTGCTATCACTAGTATTTGTTGCTAGCATCCCAAACAGTGTTTATACAGGCACAACTATGATCAGTAGAGTTAATTAAGAACTGAGTAGGTACAGGATAGTACCAAAGCAAAAAAAATAGTTTGAAACTTTAATCATGTCCCCCTACCTCACTTTTTCCCAACTAACAATAGTGAGTTCTTGCCAGAAGTTAATCAGTTTCCTGGCCATGAAATTTCTTCTCTGGGGCTGGATCTACAAATCTGAAGCTGGGAATAGGGAGCTATGTGTTTAGTAAATGTTGATCAGGGAGATCAACTCCTCTATACCTTTCAACCCCAGTGAAGGAAACAAGCTTCTTAAAGTATTTAACCTAAGCATCTAATTGTGTTTGGAAGTTGGTCTAGGTGACTTCATAAGCATTATGTAAAGAGATGTTTGCCCACTGACGTCATAATTAAAGAAATAATTACTAGCTTTGAAGGTTTTTAAAATGTATGTCTAAGTATCACTGTTGCGATGAAAATATAGGCTTTATTTTATCAGTAGAACAGTTTCTAGCACAATTTGTTAGAACTACTTGTGTGTATATGGGTGCACTGAGGTAGGCATATGAAGAATCTTCATCAGTCACTGCTTTCTCAACCCACACATAAATCTTTTAAAGTGAGCACTAAATCCTTTGTGAAAATCTACAGCTCTTCTGAAGACTGAGATAAGCCAAGCAACTCATAATATCCAGAACTAAATAGTGCATATAAAAATTATTTAAAATCCAATGGAATGGTACAGAAAAGATTAGCATGACTCTTGCTTACAGATTGCCTGAAAATTTGTGGATGGAGAGAAGACTATGTCTTCCTTGAGAACAACTGACCCTACTTACCAGAAAGAACCTACTGAAGGTTGTCCATATAGAAATGAGAGAAATGGGCATTTTGTAGCTTGTTTGAAGAGAAGGGGAGTATTGAATTGAACAGAGTGGTTACAGACAGGCCTCAGAGGCTTAGAGGGGAAGTATTCCGAAAGCATGGAAGGCAACTGGGTAGATGAAGTTCAATACAACCTTCAAAGCCACTGAAAGTTCCTAGGATAAGGACTGACCGCAAACTTCCAGGCATGGAAAAAATAGTTTTCAAATCTTTTATTGGTCTGTCTGAACTAGGAGAATCATGCTTTCTCCCTTTAAAAGATAGCTTACTTTAATTTGTATTCTAATAAAATCTGGGCATTAAAGATTCATAGGGCCTTTGCTATGCTTGCTTTCAGAAAGAGTTCCTGGTGGCTCAGACTATACATTTGATCTATACATGAAACAATATCCTTTAGGGTGAAAGCTACAGCTTCTCTGTGTGATGATGTTTATTAATCTTCCCTACCAGTAACAGCATATTGAAACATTAGACATTTCACTGTGTAAGACATAATTTCTGTGTCTGGCTCAGGTAATGGTGTTTCTTGATTGACATAATGTTCTTAGGTGCCGTACACTGTCAGTAAGCAGAGAAGTTGCTGAAGCCTGGAATAAAAGCAGCAGTTTCAACATCCAGATGAAGTTATGTAAATAATGCTTTCAATGTGAGAAACTAGATCGAGCTGAGAAAACAGTAAGATGGATACTTTTTGTTTCTTGTCCATTAAGTCAAAGCTTTCATGCGCAAGACCATTAGTCTATCCCTACATTTCACTCTGTTGTTATAGATTTAGTGTAAATTATATTCATTCACCCATTTAATGGCCGGACTTGCGTTATCAGTACAGGTATAGGCATCAACAAATTCACCTTTATCATATGCTTGCTTCTGCAGGTTTTTGCTAAATGTTATAAAATATTGTGAATGTTGGTTTAAAATATCTACGTACAATCAATTTAGAACTGCTCATTTAAGAGTTGTTTGGTTTTTGTTTTTGTTTTTTTTTTTTCTGGAATGCCTTAGTATTGTCCTGTATATGGATAGCATATTTTATTATTGCTGTGATTAGTATTTAGAAATTAGTGCCTGCAATATGGCAGACATCATCAGAAGGACTAAGGCCTCCATGATACTGTTTGTAGCAAAATAGAGGTCTCTTGTGTCCCATATATGTTTTTCAAACACTAGAAATCAACATGTGTTTTAACACAAATTATAAATTAAATGATCCACACACCCTTGGAAAATGATTGCTGTCATGCTTTGCAGTAGACATGCACTTAATGGAAATTATGCTTCATTAACAAATGTGGAAGAGTACATGTTTAAAGCAATGGCATTCCTTAAAGCTTTTAAAAGGTAACATGTCAGCTGCTAATGCACTTGCTATAATTTCTCTAAATGTTTAGAGAGCAAAAAAGAATAGTCAATACAGATTGCAAATGAGAACGGTGAAGTTAACACAGATGCATTACAAGGGATTTGATTTAAAAAGAAAAATAATTCTAAACATTCAATTTGATCAGTTAATCTCTGCTGTTCATATGATTTTTGTGTTTAACTGAACTAATGGTTCCAGTACAGAGAAAATTGAATAATTCCATTAAAGCCTATATAAAAATAGTTGTTTCATTACACTTGTAAATTTAGCAGCGATACTGTAAGTCTAGTGAAATAGTGTTGAATATCACTGATATAAGTTAAAGGATTAACTGGTTTCACTTGATGCAAAGTTGGATTACTATCATTTAACAAGTACAAAGAAAAATGGGAAAAGAAAAAGACTACAGTTTACTGTTTTAAGATAAAAGGAGTTGAGACAAAATCTTTGTATCAGGGTGGGTAATCCTTGCTTCCTAGATTTGCATTTTGGTGGTTGAGGGACACCTGATTCTTGGTGGAGATTGACATTCTATTACCGCAAAACCCAGTAAAAGTTGAAAGTGGTTTGTTTTTTACTAATTCTACTCAGTTTTAATCTAAAGAGAAAAGCTAGCTTTAAACAAACAGGTTTGAAAATTTGAGATTTCAAGTCTAATGCAGCAGTTTCCAGACACAAATATAGAAGGTATTTGTAAAGGGCTATTACATTTATTGCCCATGTGGGAAATCTGAGGCATAAGGAATTAAGGTGACTTGAGTATTACTACAGACTAGATTTACACTGAAGCTAGAAAAGGAGTTAAAAAATCTTCTATTCCTTAATCAGCATCCTGTTCATTGAACCACAGCCTTTTATCCTTGCTCTCTCCAAATGGAAAATTATTTAGGTGCATTAGGAGTTTCTTGTATTGTGCTCTTCACATAATTCCTTGAGCCTTTGTGAGGGTGGAATTTGTTGGTACTTTCCAACATCCATATATTTGTCTGGTGTGATAATAGTGAAAGCAGGGAAGCACTGGTTTATTTGCCCCCTCAACCATGAAAAAGGAAAGAGGCATGCTATATAATTTTAACAGAGCACTGACGGAAGTCATAGCTAATATCACAACACTATCATCTTTTTAACCTGCCATCAAAGTCAGAATTTAGGAAACCTCACTTGCATTAATGGTTTTGAATACTTAAATTGTCAGTAGAAAGCTTGACTACTAATGTATATTCAGAATTTCCAAAGGCATTGTCCTGGAAGGGTTCAGACTTACAGGTTGTGACTTGTCTCTCAGGCTTATGACAAAAATATTATGTGTTAAGGATAAAGCTCTGTCACCATTTTACACAGCAAAAAGAAAGAAAGAAAATAAGCTGAAAAAGTTGATAAAGGAGGAGGCTAGGGCAGAGAGGTTTATGAGAAAGCCCAGGCCTCTGTTCATTTTGAAGTTTACACATGCTGTATGAATATATAATTGAAATATTATGTATTCCGGAATATATATTCTCTAAGTATACAGTGCCAATTCTTTAGTGTTTTACCATTCTGCTTACTATGTCTGCTAATTTTCTGAGGAAGAGGAGAGCAGAAAGACGTCTGGGACCTTGAGATCAACTCACAAAGTGTCATATCTTTTTTATGACCACAACCAAAATACTTCGCTGTTTGATGCAAAATACTGAAATTTGAAAGTCACAATGTGCCAAAAGAATATGTGAAATCAGTGGTTCCTGTTTGTTCCTTCATGTGGTTACAAAGTCTCCTTGGAAATTGAGTAACAGCTACACTATGCATTTTACCTTGTTTGAGCACTGGAACCTGCTGCTCCTCCCAGGAGCAAGGGAGAGTGGTACCGCTGCATCTGTGCTTTGACCTCAGGGGAGAGGTGGGAAATAACACCACTTTTTCAGAAAACTTTGTGCTTGCCTTCCCTTGGGAGAAGGAGAAATGAAAGTCAGCTCTGCAGCTGGGCTGGCAATATAAGCTGGGAAGCAATGCAGTTGCTTCTCACCCTAGTCTGACCTCAGATGACAGAAGTGACTCTCCTTTCTCCTGGTTTTAGGAAACAGAAGTTAACAGCTGCAAGGTAGCTTTCTAAACTTGCTTTGAAATGTTGTCCAGCTCATGTATCAGTTTGGCATGGTGGGCTGATACACAAAATTCAATAGAGTATTCACACCTATTTAACAGAGTGGAGACTAAGCAAGTTAGGTATCAACCTAGGGTCAAACCGAGTTTAAATATGTCGTATAGATGTAACCTAATATGCTAGCCATTTGTTTATCATTGAAATATGGCTGACTGTCAATATAAGAGCACAGGATGGGTACAATCCAGCCTATATCACTTCACCTAAAAGTGTTTGATAATGTGCTTACTGAGACAGAGAGGAACCTGAGGAATGAAACTTGATGGGGAGAGAGGGGAGAGGGTGTCTGACAAAATAATTCAGCTTTCCTTAGATGCATAAAATGGCCCTACATTCCGAATTCAGAGTGGAGAATGCCTCTGTGCCCTGAATGCTGTCCTTAACACAAAGAGTAACAGTAACATTCAGTGCTTTACATTGTAGGATATATATATGCTGGGAAAGAGATAGACTATGGGAAATTCTTGGTCATAGTTGTCGCGGTCGGGCGCGCAGAGGTCTGACCACCTCCCAAAGGGAGAAGGGTTGAGGGTAAATTGGGACATCTCCCCACCAGGCTCGCAAGCAAGACACGGAGACCGAATGAGTATCTAACAAGTTTATTACTAAATATATTCAAATAAAACCTTATTTACTCTATGGAAATATTACAATATTAAAGAACACCACGCCCACCCATTCACTCCCTCTCTCACCCACCGAGAGATAAGGGCAAATAAGGACTTAATTATGTCAAAATACGACATGTATGTGTGGATGGTGCATGTGTGTGCGTGCATGTGTCCTTTCGGCGTTTGGTGATGGTCTCCGTGGAACGGCGACGATGTCCGACCGGCAGACCTGGACTGTTTCCAGTGACGTCAGCAGCTTGTAGCTTTTC
>VZZY01004751.1:23979-45955 GCA_013400335.1 Eurystomus gularis | reverse complement strand
ATCTCTTCAGCCTAGTGCAGTGCTAAGCTGGACGTGACTGGGGAATTCTATTCCAAGGTGTATGGATGTCTTTTGACTTCATAATCAGAGCAAATAATAAGCAAGCCTTTGCTATTTGTTTGACTGGTATAGGTAGACACCGGCTGCCACTTGTAGGTACCATGATATAGACATATTAGAAAAAGTCTCCCAAAAGGGTAATTCAGGAGCTTAAGCATTTTTAATTTAGAAGTTTCTTCCAACGCATAAGTCAGTAGAGGAAACAAGTGTCTGAATTTATACTATGCCTAAACTAAGTGTCCTAAATCAATTCTACAATTTCTTACTAATGTAAACTTTTGGTATTGTAAATAAGTAATAATGACATTTTAGTAGTAGCTGTTGTATTTTTCTGATAAATTTTGTCCTATGTTTATAAGATTATAAACCTGCAGCTTTCTTAGCTGTGAGATACTACACTGTAAATTTCCAACCCTCAACTTGACTAATGCAGGTAACCAGGGCTGGATTGGAAATTCTAAGGCCTCTTAATGTGTCCCGCATTTCTTTGTCACTTGTATCACTCTTCTCTATCTAATTATATGGTTTATAGGACTTCAGAAAAATAAACTAAATGTTGAAATCAGACTGTGATCAATTAGAAAGCAACAAAAAGAAAACTGGAGTGGAAGAAAAAAGGGAGATGGGAAGAGGTCAGTGTACTCTGTTACTTATAGCAAGAACAAAAAGACCCAATCTGTCTGCTCTTCTCACTTTCCTGAATAATTCAAAGCAGTAAGGTATAACAGCTAAAATGTTATATTTACTATCTGAATTAAGGTGGCTAAAACTAAAATCTCAACATAATCAATATAAGTAAACTATTAAGCTGAGAACGTTCTTTCAAAGTCTTTGTTTATTAAGCTGAAGTGCTGCTGTATGTTAGCTCTCTGTTGCCGCGATTGAAGAGACTTCTTTCTACACTCTGTTTTATATCAATTAAGTTTATTTAATTTGGCATTATTTTCCAAGGAGATACATGTTAGGTATAGCTTAAACTTTTAAATGTATCATTTATTATAATTTAAAAAGCTAGATTTTCAAGTTCTGACATCATTTGGGAATCTGGTGATTTTAACTGTCCTTATTTTGCTTCATGCAATGGACCTTTCAAGAGTGATCTTCTACTTTTCCTAGTTGAGTGTAAAATAACCTTAAAATAATGTATTGATCAACTACAGAAGTACTTATTTCATAGTAGTGACACAGCACTAAAAATCTAATAACTGTATTCCTGTGTAATAGCTTACGTCATGTGTTAAATTAAGTGTGAAGAAATGTTGCAAGATATATAATTAGAATATAACTGCTTCAGTGCACACCTATCTAAAAGTGTATTTGCCTTTAGTGATGTGCATGGATATTTCTAGTCTAGTAATCTGCTCTTTCCTCATGCCTTGATATCCTGCAGCTTAAACTACACTGTATTTTATATGAATCTTTCCTATGCTAGAAGGTAATATGGACATGCATGATGGAAGCCTATTTCTACTGGTTTAGATGGGGCCCATTGCTTTTGCTGAAGACTGAAAATAACTGTGGGTTTGCTTTGATATTAAAATTGGAAAGTATGTGTGAAATGCAGGATAAGGACCTTCTCAGGTAGAAGGGTGTAAATGGGTTCTGAATGATATGAGAACACTTCTGTATTAAAAAAGCAAATAAAAATTTTGAAGTGATGCAGTTCAGAGCATTTTGAAATACCAAACATCAGACAAAACAGTAAAGGACTGAGTGTTGCTGTAAAGCACAGTAGCAAAACAAATGAGGTAACACTTCATACTTCTGATTAAAACTGGAAGTGTGTATCTCTCCAATTAAGTCAGTAGTAAGGGTTTTGGACTATATACCATTTGTCAGCATTGATTCCAATTAGACTCAGAGGTTCCCCCTGTAAAGAGTGGTGAATAATCAATGAGCAATTAAGAGAAGAAGACCTGGAAAGTAACTTATTGTAGTAAATCTGGTATTGAGGTGGTGTGGGCAGATTGCCATTAAACCACTTATACCAGTGATAGCACGCTGCAGGCGACATCATCTGTGGCTCTTTTAGCTTGAACTGTAGTGCAAATGGCTTTAAGTTTAGCTTCTTAAATTCCTGAGATAACAAGCAATGTCTGCCTGTAAGCTCCTGGTCTGGAGCTTGCTGGTTTGTCCCCTGTAACCAGCTACTAGAACTGCCATCTTTATTATTAGTAGCTTAGAAAAAATAAACCAAGTCCTTAAGGATCAAGTAAGCTTAAAGTTACTGAAGGCAGAAAATATGTCAATACAAGGAGTGCCAAAATTAAAATATGTTAATTTGCCCTTAGTTGGTGTAACTAGCTTTTATTCCAGGGATGAGGAAGGGAAATATAAGTCAAATGAACTTTTGGCAATTGCCATGCATGCAAAAGTTATTCGCATAATAACTTAAGGTTTTATTGTTGAACACAATATCTCTTTGAAAGGTGTCTTGTTGCTTCAAAGACTCTTTGTCATGCTGCCTGTATTCAATCTTGCTCAATTAATATATTCCATTTTTTTGTTTGTTTTCAATTGCTTCACTAACATCTAATTAATCTCGTGCCTGATTTTGCTTGGTCCTGAAATGTTTACCTACCAGGTCAGGACCTGTTTCCTCTTGAATATGTAAATGTTCCCCCAGGAAAAATACACACATAACATGTATACAAAATATAAATATCTGTATCTATCAGCATAGATTGAATTTAGCAACTTGCCACTAAGTATCCAAGCTATTTTGGGAAGTAAAGCTGCAAAATGTTGTTGCATGACTACTGATTGATGACTGGAAAACCACTATGCTGTCTGTATGCCTGGACATTTGTATGTTTTTTATTTTTTGAGTTGTATATTGTTTTCCATGTTGCAGCACTATGTGGCATTTAAAATTAAGTTCCTGTGTTTAACATTACCTGCCCCAGTTGTTACACTCAATATCTTGTTATGGACAGAAAGGGGGACATACATATGAGACATTTACTGTTGGTTGCCTTAAACTCCTAACAGACTTTACTGGAACAAAACAGTTACTGTGATTAGTCCAGCTAAAAATATACTAACAATTGCAGTCTGAATTAATACCAAATGCATCTCATTAGTAATACAGTTTAAATGGTTATAGCAAAACTTCCTTATAGACACCTTTTTTTCTGGTATTATGGTCATTCTTTTGCTGTGTCTCTGGTCCTAAAGGAGTCAGAGTGGGGTTGTCAAGAGTGAGTTGTCAAGATCCTGAATTCCTGGCAGGGAGGATTGTGAAGCTGGTGATGAAATTTCCTCCTCTTCTTTGCTAGAAGGACTTGCCTTGCCTTGCCTCACCTCTCCTTGCCTCACCTCACCTCGCTTCACCTCATTCTAATGTCTGCTTGGGCTATTTTAATGTTTTATAACATGCTTTATATCTTGCTTTTTCTTCACTGGTCTGCAACTCTATGTTACATCTCAATTTACAATATGTAATGTATTTATGTGTGAGAGATGCTTGTTCTTTGTTTCAGGAGTTTCTTTTTACTCCCACAGCAGTTTTTGCCCACCTCTGAAGTCTGCATTTCCTTGACTGATGACTGGTGAGCTTTGTATAGCCTTCGGGCCTCCACTGTTACTCTACCCCACTGTTTTTAAGATTATCTTTTTACACATAACATAAGATATTACCTTTTTCTACTATTTTCAGCATGTCAAGCTACAATGACAATCACAACTTTGTCTTATGGAAAATTCTGATTAATATGTACCAGTAGAGTTTACCACTCACAGTTTATACACCTACCCAGCTGAAGGAGAACAAAATTCATAACTTTTAAATGATATATACATAGGCTGTGGGGTTTTTTTTTTCTCAGACACAAACCATATGCTGTTTGGCAAATGTACTTTTTTGTCACATGCTGCAAACAACAGGATTTCTTTTTGTTGAAAGATTTCTTGTTAGACTGCTGATGAACTTGCTACTGAAAACCCAGAAAGATTTTACTCCCATAATCACATACAAAAAAAATCACTAGAAATTTACAAAAACAGAGATTTAGATTTGTTTAATATCCTATTACTGAAACTACTTACATATGTTTGAATAGAAGTATTTCCACAAGTCTGACACTGCAGTTACATACAGAAAATTAACTTGAAAGGGTTCATGGGCAAATCAAGTTCTCCCTACTTTAGATATATTGCCATTCGGTTTGTTATTTCGTCTGGCAGATTAATTGCATTTGTATACCCTTAAAAAGGACCATAATGCTGGAGGAAACAAGTATGTGTGGTTCCTCTGTAAGGTATTCTTTAACTGGAAAATGAGAATTGTATGTGTTGACAGGATTATGTGTTCTGTATTATAGCATATGGTGGTGCTGATAAGAACTTGTAATACTCTGTCTAAAGACCTCACATCTTTGCAATGTGCAATGCTAAGTGCCTGACATCCCATGCTCCTTTTCATCTTCAGTACAAAAAAAGTCAAATACAATATTGGAGCTTGAATGATGGAATTCATGAAACTTAGTAGTTTTTCCCAAACAAGACTTCTGCGGGAGGAGGCAGATAATCTCTGTGTGGGACGCAGAGTGAGAAGTATTTACTGTGCTGGGACTTGCTCTGAATCACACTTCTGATGTATCCTGTTAGAGCCTTAAGGGCACTAAGGACCTTTCTGTCCCTGCCTAGCTTCCCTGGGGCTTCATCCCACCCTCCCCATGGCCCAGGACCTTATTTCAGCCCCACAGGACAGTCAATCTCTGCCCTAGTAACGCTGCAGCAGGGCTGGTCTCCAGCTCCCCACAGCTCTGCCATGCCTGGCCTTGAGGCCACAAGACAAAAGGCTTCCACTGCTTTCAGGGTAAATTGATGCTAACTTGCCTGAGTGATGCTTTCATGAGACAGACGTTTAAACAGTCTCATTTTCTGGCTGGGTTATAGCCCCCTTTGTTATGGTGGGTATAGTGAGATCTTAGAGCTGGCAGCAAATCTTAAAGAGTTAGTAAGGACCATGCTTACCACAACTCTGATTGCAGACAAGGGTTGAAAAAAAAATAATGACCACAACAACAATCTTACTTTTTTCAGTCTTCTGTTGTGCCAGAAATAGACACAATTGATTTACACATCAAGTAAAATTATTTATGATAATATTTTTTAGGTATCCTTGGTTTAGCTATCTCTATCTTAGTGTATCTATGTAATCTGGTTTAATTGAAGGTATTGCAATTTTCCCTGTGTGTCTGATGATCTAAAAATATAATGACACAAATAATATGGCTTTGTCTTGCATAGCATTTTGTGTCCATGCACCAGTGTAGCTTACATATTTCTCCTCTAAGAAGCACATTCAGAACCAACTAATTTTAAAATGTAGGCCAAGAAATTTCAGGCTTAATTCAGAAATTTACAGACTCATCACCAGCACTGAACAAGAAACGTTAATCTCTTATACTATATTACAGCACAACCATGCCAAATATTGTAGGTAAGGGACTGTCAGCAGTTTTAGTCTAAACGTTTATTTTTTGGATGTCCACTTGTCCACTGAGGAGGTAGGATGGAATAAGTGGTACAGGCTGAATGATCTGGCACTCTGAAAACTAGAGAGGTGTGGCTGTTTAGAAGCTGTGAGAACAGTTCGTGCAGCTCAGATGGCTTTGAGCTGGAAGCATAAGCAAGAGGAGGATGGAGGAGGAGTTATGGGGCAATTGGATGTCGATAGTTTTGTCCTTGATATTGTGAGATATTGAGCCCTTTACAACTCCCCAGAATATGCAGGAATAGAGTTTTCTGTTTATGTGAACGTGCCAAACCTTTGTCATTTCTTGGCTTGGATGTCAGGTTCAGAACTTGTAATGAAAGATTCTTTGTTCTGGGATTGAGTGAAGACAAGCAGGGTTGAGAAAGGTGTTTACACTTCAGAAAATGCTCTGCATTCTCTACAGCATAGGAGAAAATTTTGGCATGCCCCTGTGAACTAGAATACACCCCAAAGAACACAAAGAATAGCTGTGGGTTTTTTTCTTTGTTTTTGCTTGTTTGGTTGTTTTGCTTTAAAGAGTGGAGCATGTGAGAAAGAAAAATTTTAATTGTAGGTAAGGGCACTAATTTAGATGACATATGATTTGTCAGGTTATTGTTTTCAGCATAGACATCTCTCAACTTACTTGAAGGACACCACTTCAAACATATCTACGTTAGTTGGTAGTCTAGACATGGAGATACCAGTTAATATTGAAGCTGGCAGTGTGTCTTGCATTTTTAGTTTAATACAGTAAGACAATGCTATTTTAAGGGTTCCTTTTGGCTTGTTTTTAGGACTGGTAGTAAATAAGGAGAAACACAATTATACCTTGTATTTGATATATATAGTTGTGCTATCTATTACTACTTTAGATTACTTGTCTATATCCTTTTCTGCATTAGGTTTATGTGACAGAATTATTTAGGAATTATTTTATGCACAATAGCTTTTAATATTTTTAGAGGTAGTAATATCATACATGCTATGAAAAACCTAATAATGATTGTATATTTGTTATAAGATATTGATATTCTGAGGACTACACATTAAAAGACAGCTGGACTGCAGGTAGTAGAATTTTAGTAAGATGATAATTAAAGAGTAACATCTTAAGTAGAGCCGAATTCAAATATTTTTAGGCACGATCATTCATTAAGTGAAGAGAGAGTTTTGAAACTCTGTATAGAACACACTTCTCAGGTAGTTACACATTGCTGTGGTTTCCTTAGCCCTTTTCAGCTGACTAACATGTTTCTTAAAACAAGGTCACCAACAGGACATGCTATTTTACAAATAATATATTCATACCAAATGCAGAGGTAACACAATTTTGTATAAAGTGCATGCCTCATTTTCATTAGTTGTATTTCCATTTTAAGATCCAGATAGGTCGCCTGAAGCCACCCTTAAGCCCAAGTGATTCTTTTAGTTTTGGTATTTCAGTACATAGGCCCATAGTCAGGTGCAGATGGGCAAGTCTGCAGGTTTACATGTGCAGGTTTGGGAGACAGTCTGGGACATAGGAATAACAATGTTTTTTTCTGTGTTGGCTACATGTGCCATCAGGTGTTCCACAACAGATCGGTCAGCTGAGTCCTTCCTATATAGTTCTCAGCATTATATGTTGCAAGATCAGGCTGATACTGCAATGGTTTGATCAGAGGGGACAAAGTTGTGGCGTTCTCTCTATGACAGTGTGGACAGACTGAGGCTGGGTAGGCAGGCAGACCATGGAGCACGCCACACGTTAGCAAGCTTGCTTTGAAGCTACACTGCCTCAAAGGACAGTTGCAGAGAGATCACCTGTCCCAGCGTGTCACAGCAATATTAATTTTTCAAGCAGAGGGAGCACCTTTCACATTTACTTGGTACCAAAAAGTCTATGACAGATTTCATAATCTTCAGGACTCCGTGGTTTTAATTCTTCTTCTTTGTGTGTATGAGTAATTTGTTTTCATGGACTATTTCAGACAGTAAGGAGTGCCGATGCTCAATGTATATTTCTTGCTATGACAGAAGGGCAGAAGCAGTGACAAATATAGCCAGCACAGAGAAGCAGAGTCAGTAATTCAGCTTCGTTTCTTCTAACAGAGAAATTTGTTGTCCCACAAGCCTAGAGCAGAGAGGATCTGTGCCGATTCCAGTTGCGGGGAACACACTCTTGCAGTAGAGCAGGTATCTTTCTGAGGGCATTGATTTAAAAAGAAGGAAATGGAAAGTAAGGAGAAATAGGGTGTGAAGTGAATTGTCAGGAGGTTATTTTACAGGAGGTCTGATATCTCAGAGACAGCGTTATGTGTCTATACACAGGGACTGTAATATCCTTGAATATGCCTAGTACCCCATGGGAATTCAGCAAGTGGGGAATTATGATAGCATTCAAGGTTGCTTCAGTTGTTACTTTTCGTCATGTCCTTCGGTCTTTACCATTACTACTTCAGTAGGCATGACATTAGAGAATATTAGGCTGAAATTCAGGGGGAAAAATCCCCAAACAATAAAACTCCTCCCTCTTTAAGATATGCCTTTTGTTATGCACAACAATAAATTGAATAGGCTGCTGCTGGAGTTTTAATAAGACCATAAACTTTCTGCTCTATATGTAAAATGAAACAGTTCATTTAGTTTATAATGATGCAAACAATAAAAGCTATAGTTCTCTGAAGTGTGAACTTGATAACAAGAATAATGCCAACAAAATACACAGCATCTAATGCAGCTAGACAAAAGAGGAAAGAATATAACTTAAAAACATTGCACTAATTTATTTAAAACTTGAGGATCGGACTCCCAGTGTAAGCCAGTACATTCTGTGAAAGGCCAGCTTGGAAAGTATCTGAAGTTACCAACCATTGCAAGTTTCAGCCAAGGCAAAATACGTATGCCTCTTCCAAACTCCTTGCCTGCAGGCATATGGTTTGTGCCAGTCATAGTTAATTTTGCACTAGGAATCCATGTGGGACTGCCAGTTGGAATCAGGAGTAATGAAAACAATGCATGTAAGTGCTTCGAACTGTTGGAAATATGGGGCTTGGCATTTAGATGTCAAAAAAATTCCTACTTGTTTATTGTCAAATTAAATGCCCTCAGACTAAAAGCACATCTATAATTGAAGTTTACTTTTAAAGCAAACTTCAGCAACCTCTCTTTCTGCTCTTGCAACCCATTTTTATTTTCCTGAGAGGGCCTGGAAGTATGTCACAACACCAAAGAGATTTCAGGTTTATGTGTCTTCAAGGGCCTGTAGATTATGATTAGACACTTCATCTAAAGGCACGAATTTGAGATCAGCAAATTTAGTAGTTTTTTGCTATTTTCACAAAAGAAAAAAAAAAAGGCTATTACAGAATCATGTAGTAATTCAGGTTGGAAAGGGCCTCTGAAGGCCGTTTTGTCCATCCCCTGCTCAGAGCACAGCTCTTTGTTGTTACTGGAAATTATTTAAACAAAATGAGCTCAACACGGATGAAGAAGGACAGGAGACTTCTCCCCCTCCTTATCTGTCTGGAGTGACTCTGAAGGTTTATAGGTCGGTTCTGAAAGAAGTAGAGACATCCATATTTGGAAACTGAAATTGGTGATGCTTCTCCGAACCAGTGTTTATGCAAGAAAATAAAATTCTTTCCTATCTACTGCCCCTGCAGAATTCATCAGTAGCTTTTTCCCTGTACTTCTTTAATGGTGCATCACAGCATGAATTCATGAAGGTTTCTGGTAAGTGGAAGTCTATTAGGCTCTTGTTTCCTCTTTACAGTTGGTGATGGATCACAGTGGAATCCAGAAGCATCTGAAACAGTGCTTTAGGTAACCCACCCCGGTGCAAAATATTTAAATACACCTTCCTCTAGAATTAAAAAAGAGTGAGATGGAGAGAAGCCAAAGAAGAAAAGGAGGTTTTGAAAATAGTTTTTTCCTTTAAACTTCAACAAGGGTTCTTATGCAGAGCTTGATCATCAGATTAAGAAAGAGGCATGTGCTTTAGTTGCTCATTCAGTGAAACTTACATTTACTGAATGGATTACCACTGTCCTTCATGAGTAATTCCTCTGACCTTAGGGATTCTCTTGACAGAATTAGACCCTTCTTTCTAACTTTTATGGTCTGATGGTCCATTTCAGCTGCTTAAGTGATATACATTCTTACTGCACCAGTTTGCCATTCAGATTTGAGAGCAAGGAGTCTTACTTGCTCCCAGGCCTGCTATAGAAATTTCAACTAAAACTCTATGAAATTAGGTTTTAAAGCTGCTTAGGGTGTAAAGGCTGCCTCCCAGCTGCCTTTGGCTCTTCTGCTGCTTCTTGTAGCAAAGCACTGATTTTATGTGCACAGCAGCATGGCACGAGCACAGCTTTTTGGAACCCACCCATCTCCACTAGCTTTTGGATGATAGAAAGAGATAGGAAAGGAGAAATGTAGTACAGAATAAAGAGGAAAGGACAAACTATCCCACCCATTTCTAAACAACAGTAATAACTTTAGCTGTTAAATCTATTGCTTCATCCTTTTTAAAATACTTTATTTAAAGAATATAAGTGTTTAAACTTTATATGGTTGTCCAATTGTAATAAAAATAATTCTAGCTGATTTAACAGCCACTTAGTTTTTATTAAAAAAACCCAACAAAGAAAAAAGTGCAAATTTTTGCTATGACTTCTGAAAGGTAATACTGCAATAGATGCATTCATTTTTTCACTTCTTGCAGAGTTTTATGATGCTATATTGCAAAGGTAGCCACTTGGGCTGGCTTATTATATTGAACTAGATGATTCCAGTAGCTAATGGAACCTCGGCAAACAATGAAACCCTGGAAACTTCAGATAAAGCAAATAAGATCAATCAGAGAGGTGGAAAAGAATTCCATAAAGGCATGATTTATTAGTAATTGAGGTAGGGGAGTGGGGAAAATAGACAAGGTGTGAGCAAGAGGAGGCAGCCGAAGCAGTTGAAACTATTAAGGAATAACAGAAATCAAGAAGCGAGGAGGGATAGAGATTCAAAGGATTTCTAATTTTTTTTTTTTTTCTCAGGGAGCCATAGTACTTTCTTGCAATTTTGCCAGTGATGAAATTTATTGTTGTTCCCAGGGCATTACAAAAAATATTTTGCTTTACTAGGATTATTGATTTTAAAGGAATTACTTCGAATCTATCATCCAGATCTTGTGAAGATCATTCACAGTCTGTATCAAGGGTCTTGGAAACAATAAGATCCATGTAAAGGATAATTACAAATTTGTTTTCAGTGGCCCTGGAGACAGCTTTACTGTGTGAAATATCTCCCTAAAAAAATAAACAGCAGTGACTCAGTAAGAGCATTCTTAGAAAAAAAAAAAAAGAAACAACAACAAAACCCACCAGAACAATTTTCAGAAGAATATATTCCTAAAATCTTTAGCATGAGTAGCTGGATCAATTATATAGAGTAAATAAAAATTCTCATTTTTATAAAATATTGAGTATGTAAAATGACATTAAAATAGTTCCTATAAATTTTATCTTAGCCTATTTGCATGGTAGCTTGCTGAAGTATTTACTTTCCATTATAATAGATAAGATCTGTTGTAACAGCTCTTCTAATGAGACATTATCTGCTAAGCCCCGTGACACAACTCTATGTAATCATATGACTATCAATCATAATTTTAGTTTGCTTTATAAGGATGGCAGTTTGTCATAATTCAACATCCTCACCTTCTCAAAAGAAGGATTTATGTGGGAGTGCAGAAGAATGTTCACCTGTTTCTTTCCAGAAAATAAAAACTTTACATGGACACCAAGGTTAGGCTGAAGAGAAGAAAACAGTGGGAAACAGTCATCAGGCTTACTTTTTGTTTCTATGGTCTTCTAGTGAAAGCCATCCTTTTCCAGTACAGAAGAGAGAGATTACATCTCTATTGTGGGTCCAGGTATTCCCCAAACCAGAAATTTGGTATTTCAGATTAAAGCCATTGCTAACTTCTGTTCAGGACAAAGTTTCTGTCTTGTCCCCCCTCTTTCACCAGGCACAGATCTTATAAAGCACTTTCCTGTTTTCTTTTCCCTGTGGCGGTATTCAATTTCAGGTCCAATGTAAAGTGACAGCTAATTAGACACTAAATTATTTAGCATTCGTCATGAAATGTCTTTCTTTGCACTACCAATTAAAATAAAATAAACACAGGTCCAAAAATACGGATAAATTGGAACAGACCTTATCTGTAACATATAACTAACTAGATCAATTTAAGTGCTTCTGTATTACAATTTATCTATTAGGCTGACGCATGAAGTTACATGTAGCTTCAGCATTCATAAAAAATACACAAAATGCAAGATATATTGAATTTGTTGAATGATTCATTGAATTCAATATAGATTCTTTTCATTCATAAAATTCAGTTTTTCCTTATTGCAGCTGCTTCACCACTTTACCACTCCTATCATCACTTCACTCCTGTTATCTTTTAATATGTACTGCTGTGTCCTGGTAATGAAGAACTATTACCCCTTGGTTTTTGCTTGTGTGGTTGTCATTTGTCTCCTGCCCTCCCAGTTCACCTCCTTTGGTTCTCTTACACTTCTCTTGAGCTGGTAATGTCAATATAGGAATTTTACTTAAAATAATTTCTTATATATTTTAGGCTTTTTGTTCCACTTGCTAAGGCTTGTCTACATCTGTCACATGCACCCAATGCTTCTTTCTGATTTTTCTTGATTCTTGTTTTATTCTCATTCAAAATACCTAGGTAGAAGTTACTTAGTTCTTTTGTTAACATGGAATATTTTGATTGTGTTTGTAGAGTTGTTTTAATGTATGGTCACTTTTTTATGCTGTTACTCAAAGATCTTCTGTCCCCTAAGCCTAAGTACTAAAGTGATGAGCATAGTGTAAGAACAGGGTAGGGATAGTCCTGCACTTTGGTCACAACAACCCCCACCAACACTACAGCCTCGGGGAAGCGTGGCTGGAAAGCTGCCTGGTGGAAAAAGACCTGGGGGGGCTGGTAGGCAGCCAGCTGAACATGAGCCAGCAGTGTGCCCAGGTGGCCAAGGCCAACAGCATCAGAACTGTATCAGAAATGGTGCGACCAGCAGGAGTAGGGATGTGATTGTGCTCATGTACTCTGTACTCGTGACACTGCATCTTGAGTGCTGTGTCCAGTTTGGGGAGCCACAGTATAAGAAGGACACTGAGGTGCTGGAGTGGGTGCAGAGGAAAGGCAAAAAAACTGGTGAGGGGTCTGGAGAACATGTTGTATCAAGAACGTGTGAGAGAACTGGGATTGTTTAGTCTGGAAAAGAGGAGGCTGAGGGGAGACCTCATTGCTCTCTACAACTACCTAAAAGGAGGTTGTAGTGAGGTTGGTACTGGTCTCTTCTCCCAGGTTACTAATGATAGGACAAGAGGTAATCGCCTCAAGTTGCACCAGGGGAGGTTTAGATTGGAATCAAGAAGAAGTTATTTACTGAAAGAGTGATTAGCCATTGGAACAGGCTGCCCAGGGAGGTGGTGGAATCATCATCCCTGGAGGTGTTCAGAAAATGAGTAGATGTGGCGCTTTGAGACATGGTCTAGGGGTTAGGGAGATGTTCTAAGAAGGTTGGACTCGATGATCCTAGAGGTCTTTTCCAACCTCAGTGATTCTTTGATTCTATTTGCTTGGTCCTATGGGTGTGTCTGACTGACTTTTCTTCCCTTTTTTCCCTTCTAATAGTTCAAACTTTTCTAAGCCTACGATGTCCTCAATGTGTTTGGTTTTTGTTTTGGATTTTGGGGGGTTTTGGTTGTTGTTAGTGGCCTGTTGGTTAGTTTCTTTATCCCTTATCAAGGAGCTTGTTTTCAGGAAAGTTCATTGTGAGAAAGGAGAGGTGTGACTTTCCGTGTGTACTGCTTTATAATAATATGTTTAAAATACTATAGCTGTTTACTGCTGCAGATTTCTTTCTTATTACAGGCAAGATATTTTTGGTTATGTGTACAGTGTAGACTTCAGTACAGGGAGCCCTAGCTGGCTTGCCTAGTGGAACAGAAAAGCAATTTAAATGATTTATCATGATGGAGCTGTATAGTGCCACGTAGTTTATTGTGCATATGCATAGTTCACTGTGGGCTAGAGCCTCTGACGGGCCAGTGACTGAAATTTATGCATCACTTGAGGTCTTCACATCTCTCTCTTGCTGCCTAAGTTAATAAAATGTCTGAATTTCCTCAGTGTACTGTTACAAATATTGCCTAACTGTTCAAATAATCACCAAGTCTGTCAAACTGTTCAAAGTGTGTATATATGCTTAGGTAGTAGCTGACCTCTATGAGCACAGTTTATTCTTCTGTTTGTGAGATCTCAGACCATGCCCTCAAGGGAAGATTAGGACTGGAAGAGACTTTGTGGATATCTGTGGATGGTGCCTGAAATATCAGAGAACTGGGCTCTTATTTTCATAAATATATCAAAGACCATCTCAGTAGAAGGTTTTTTTGCACTTCCCATGCCTTTGATAGTTTATCCATAGCTGTACTTGTGCCAACATTGTTCCTTAGTTGAAGTCGCTCTTCTTCCTCCTTAGTCGCTTTCCATTCCTCCTTTATCTCCCTGAAGTATTTTAGAAAGAAGAGTTAGATTGTACCTCAGCCTTTATTTTGGTAGTTTAAAAAAGCAACAGAGCTCCTTTAGTCTAGTCTCCTATGACAGGCTTCTGATTGTCCTTATCATCTTAATAGTTCTTCTCTAATTGTTTTCCTTTTTATTTAACATGTCTTAAACTTGACAGTCGCTATATTATTAATGATAGTGTGCCAGTGTTGCATTTGCCTTTTAGATAGTTGTATCATATTAATATTACATTCATTAACCTATGATCAACAAATACTATCAGGTCCTTCTGCTTTCATGTTATAGAAATAAATTTAATAAAAAAATAGTTTTAGTTAGTGGCACACAGCCATGTATTTAATATTGCTTAATACCCACTAACACAGTCCTTCAGGTCATTCACCCTTGTGTTTTGTTAACAGTATGATAACTCCTTTTCTAGCAAAGGAAAGTTGTAAAGAGATGAGGCCAAAAGCCATGTTTTTCTTCCCAAATCAATCATCCCAGTCCAGGAGTTTCCTCTTTAATCCTGCCTGATGTTGTCTCCTGTTGGGCCAATTCCTTGCTCAGATTAGACTTCTATTAATCTTGATCTTCTTTAGCTAAACTACTAGATTTCCATGTGTGAGAGTATTAGAGCCCAGATGGATGAGCTCTTACTTCATTACCCTACTGTGCGAAATAATTTCATTTTTTAAAAGCTCATGTTACATTTTTACTTTTTGTAACAAAATCAAGTCTATAGATAGATGGAAAAATGTGTCCAAAAGCCTTGCCTGTTATTTGGGTCATATGAAAAGATCTATATTTACTGGATTATTCTTTTCTCTTGAATACAAGTAATATATTTTTCTGTTCTTCAGATTTGTTCTCTCCTCTTACGGAAGCTATCTTAAAATAGATGCTATGTGACCTACAGCTGCATTTTGCAGTTCTTCCACAGTTCTGGGATGGAGTTCACCTGGTTTGGAAATGTTTAGTTCCTTTCACTTCTGTTACAGTATTTTTAGTTTCTTTATTATACACTTTTATTTGCCTTACTGTTATCTGCAAGGTCAATGTCATGCTCTCTTAAAACTGAAGAAAACTATTTAGTTGTGAAGTCGTTTGTTATACTTAGTCTCCACCTCATCATCTGTACTTTATAGTGCCTTCTTCTAGGTCTTTTAAAAACAAGGTTAGGTAGCTTCACAACCCAAGGTCATTTATAGCTGGCTAGCTGAGAACACAGTCACTGTATACATCTGTGACTCTTAGTGTTGCTCACAGAATCACAGACTGGTTGAGGTCAGAAGTGACTTCTGGAGGTCATCTTGCCCAACCACACTGCTCAAGAAGGGGCACCTAGACAAAATTGCCTGGGACCATGTCCAGGTAGCTTTTGAATATCGCCAACCAACTCCACAACCTCTCTGGACAACCTGTGCCAGTGCTCAGTTACCCTCACAGTAAAAAAATGTTTCCTGATGTTCAAGGGGAACCTCCTGTGCTTCAGTTTCTGCACATTGCCTCTGGCCCTATCATTGGACATCACGGAAAAGAGCCTGGCTGTATCTTCTTTGTGCTCTCCCTCCAGATGTTTATATACATTGGTAAGATCCCTCTGAGCTTTCTTTTCTCCAGGCTGAACAGCTCTGCCAGCTTTTCCAAACTGGAGAGATACTCCAGACCCTTAATCATCTTACTGGTCCTTCAGTGGACTCAATCCAGTCAGGCTGTATCTCTCTTGTACTGGGGAGCCCAGAACTGGAAATGCAGTACTGCAGGTGTGGCCTCACCAGTGCTGAGTAGAAGGTAAGACACATCTCCCTTGACCTGCTGGTAATACTTTGCCTACTGCAGCCCAGGACACCATTCACCTCCTCTGTGAGGGCACCAGCACCCCCAGGTCCTTTTCTGCAAAACTGCTTTGCAGGCAAGCAGTTCCCAGGAAGTGCTGATGCATGGTTCTACCTGTCAGCATCAGACTTTCTCTATGTATTCCATGCAATGCCTGGCCTCCCAACTTGTGTCTATAATTCAACTGGAGAGAAAGACACCTAAAAATTGAATTTTGCAATAGCTTTAATAGCTCCATGACTGTGTTTTCATCTCATATTTTAATGTGCCACTTGGAAGTTATTGAGAGTGCTTGCTCCTTAAAGGGTTTTGTGCATAAGCACACTGACAACTGTGAAGAGCTCTATTACTAAAGCAATAAAGGTCATAAATGCAACTTAGCTGCACAGCTGGATCTTCAAAAAAGTGCAATGCATATTTGCTCTTACAGCTGGCCAAATGAAAGTTAGTGCTAAACAAAGGCATCACTCCTATGTCCTTCTGGTTAGCTTTTTTCCCCACTTTTCATAAATTTACAGGCCTAAGCAACTTCAAGTTTCTGTTATTTACAGGTATCCAAAACCAAAAGTTTTAGTTCTGAGAAAACTTTTATGTCTGAAGAATGGAGCTATTTGTAGAAACAAGAATAAGCCACAGCATAGATGTGACCTCATGCAAAATGATCAAGGAACAATGATTGTCCTATTAATTGGTATTTTGATTGCAACCTTCTGTTTAATTCGGAAGTTGGGGGGGGGAGGCTGTTTAAGAAAAAGCCAAGCCTATTTGGCAGGATTTTATCCTTCTATTACCTTTCTCCTTCATATCAAGGTGCGTAGCTCACTTACACTTTTAGCAATGGACATTTTGCCCTCTAGTGGTTTCTCTTGGTTACAAAGTATTCTATGAAAACTCATTTCTTTACATAGGAATGCTTTGGTTTGATTTTAATTTTTAAACTGTGCACTCAAGAAAACGATTTTTGTGGGTTTTTTTTTTTTTTATTTTGTCTTTGTCTATAACCTTGAGTCTAGGTTATATTTTACTCATACAGATTGTAGTAGGAAGTTAAAAGTCACTGCATTTTAATTTGAAAACAGTGGCAAGGAAATCTATGGGCAGAAATTTTGCTTTTAAGTGCATTTTTACTTCAAAACAGGGACACTTTATGGAAATTATGAATAATGTTACTTGTTGCTTTGTTTAGTAAGACAAAGTAAAGAAGACTGGAGCTCTAATATACTTTATAGGGCAGCATATATCTGATGCAAAATTTTTCTTTGATTGCATAGCAATGATCCAATTATGCTTATTCGAGGCATGAATTGTCAATAGAATGATTTTAGGTTTATTCTAAAAGCCATAGTCACTGCTTTTGTGCTCTGGGAGTATGAAAATGAAGTGGTACCATTTATATTTTAATTCTTGAGAGTCCAGCATACTGGCTTTCTGTTGCACTATTTCTATGCATTTTTTATTATGTGAAGTTTTGCTGAGGTGGCATTTTGGCATCCCACATTTATTTGGAGCTGTGCAGAGGAGGATAGCACTGCATAAAATATGTAATATTCTTCTGAAAGATAAAGAAGAGTCCTAATTAACATACTTGGTGCAGCACCAAGCATTAAATATGCATGCAACTCAGGATTGTTTCTGTTCAAGATAAGCTAAAAATAGAAATTTAGGAGATAGTACAAAAAGTCAGCTTCAATACAAAGTTTCATTGCATCTGCGAATTCAAGTACTTCCTGATTGGAAAAAGAGAGCCTAATAGATTGATGCTTTTCCAGTTCTCTGCTACATGGTTCCCAAAATGTGTAGTTTAACTAATCCCTGAAAAAAAGCACAGATGGACTGATGATACCCAATGGTTTTAGAATGACTGGGTTAGAATAAACCCAGGTTAGGTAATGCTTGAAACCAACAGCTCTAACTAAACTACAACTATTCTTCCTCACGTCAGAACCATGTGACTATTCTGAAAACAAACAAACAAACACAACTTTTATTTGTGCTCTTAAAACTTTGCTATAAATGAGAATGTCTGACTGTTCTTTCCAGTGCACTATTTTTTCTCTCAAAATGTTTGTTTATAAATATTTCTTAAAACCCTTTCCTGTGTGCTAAAACGTAGAAGGCTGTATCACCCAAAACACTCCTACTTTATGAAATATTAGTATTTTTCATAGGAAATGCCAATTCTATGAGAATAATGAAATTTTCCTAGAAGAGCAGTAGAGGGGTCTTTCCATAAACAGTGTAATTCTAAGCACTATTGTACAAAGATAAGACAGCATGGCCATCAAGTAAGAAAAATTGTTCCTGAAGCTTTTAGCTCCTGTTGTCCTGAATATATGCTGTGGGTCTGCCAAAGTGTCATGAGCAGCTATGGCATAACCTGGGAGAAAGCTGAGTTAGGAGTTTCTATGGTTCAAGGGAAATCTGCTTAGGAAACCGGGGGAAATGTATTAAGCTCAGAAAAAAAATCTCTATAGCAGCGATCTTGTGATCGTTGCTGCAGGTGCTCAGATCATTTCTGGTAGTCAGGTGGACCCTGAAGTTCCAAAATGTTGTGCACTGTGTGTGACCAAGGGCTCTGCCTTGAGCTGCAAGCAGACTTGGCTGTGACAATGTAGCTGCTGTTGCCCATAGCTGCTCATTGTGTCTTGCTATTGAAGGTTTCTGCCCCTGTAGCAGGAGTGAATGAGTCAGTTCTGTGCCCCAGCACTTCAGGTCACTGATTTGTGAATTCCTTCTTAAGAATTACCACTTACAACATGTGCTAATAGGAAAGGCTGTTAAATTGTGGTGACTGTGAAACGAATAGTACTCTCACAACTCTGGAAGTGCTCCCTAAGAGTGGGGACATTTTGAGGTATTTATCACTTCAGTAACACTGCTTGGTCTCTCTGGAATCAGGAGTCCAAGTCTCCAAAGTTGGACCTAGAGAAACTCCAATGACCCAGAGATCATAAAATCTGCAAGATCCCTGTGAATTCTGCATTAAAGTAAAAATTAATTTAAAAGAAGTTTATTTTGGACAGGCTGGCTTACATCTGAAAAATGCCACCATTCTTATTTGAATAAAAGCAATTTGTCTGAACTTTAAATGAGATTAACTGTGATGAGGATTTGTGTTTTGATTTTTCCCCAAAATTGGTTCTCTTATCCCTAGTTCCTACTTGTAATTCTTAAGATTATATTTTGTTGCTCATTTTGTGCATATTTTAGCAGCATAAAATATTGTCTTTTTCTTTTTTCTTTTCTTTTTTTTTCTTTTTCCGATAAAAGATAAATAAGCATGGAATCAACAGTGAAAATTGTATGTCTGTTTTGTTCTTCATGAGGAGCACCATAAATCATATCAATTGTTGTCATATGCTGTAATATGCTCAGCAGTTGGTGATTTTTAAATAGATTAATCAGCTGGTGTTGGTGTTCAAAATTCTATTGCAAAAAGTCTAAATCATATATTGAATATTGAAAATTATATCATTATGGCCATTTAAACTGTAATTAAAGGTAATTAAATTATCTCAACCAAAGCAAGTGTGGTAAATAGAGGAGCAGATTAAACTTGATTTTACTTTAGTTTATCTTTCTCTAATAAATTATGCTAGAGTATTAAAATATCCCTGGGGAAACATTTACTGTAGGTTAATAAAGACGAAAACTATATTTCAGACTTTTATATCCATGTCATATGAATATCAAGGATAAACAGCTGCTGAAAAATTGCCTGAAAACAACAATCCATCATGTTTAGGGAGAGATTTCTTCCAGTTTGCTATGCTAGCATTTTTGCTCTAGTGTCAGCGGTCTTAGGAAAAATGGGATGCCCTAGAGACATTATTGTGTTGTGGTAGGAATTTCAGCCAATCTAAAGTGCTTTTAGAACCAAAGTGCAGTTATTTCTGAATAAAACCTTTTCCCTTCATTTCACCTGCAGCTAAAACATGGTGCTCTGTTGTTCCAGTTCTGACATCTTTGTAACCTCAGCCTAAGGCTGACTGCAAAAATAGCATCTTCATTGAACTACCTAAATAAAATAAGAGTTGTTTTCCAATTTTTTGAGCCTTAATCTTTGTCAGGACTATGCAATGCTTTTGTACCTCTGTGTTGCTTCACCTCCATCTCCATCTTCCCCTCTTCTGAGGTTTAATGACTACTGAAGGTATCAGAATGCCATATTTCTTGCTTTAATTCTTATTGGGGACTTTAGATTCAATAAAGATTATGTGCAAATGGTACTCAGCAAGGCTTAGCTCACATTATTTGGTCTCCAGAGAGAACTTGCATCCTAGCTCCTAACTGTGAGATGTGCTCGTGAAGAAGGCAAATTCCAAGTTGGGTATTTCTGATATCCTTCTCCTCTCTGGAGGTTGTGTACCTCACCCAAGTTTTCAGGCATGTACCTTCACCTACCCAAGCCATAGCCTCAGAGGTGAGGCCTCAGGAAGTAGTAGACTGTTGTTGATTGATTCCTTGGCTAATGATTAGAAGATAATTAGAAGGTTTTCCTAGGGAGTTGAAAATCCCAACCAATGTCCTTCTCAGCCACAAAGGACTCAGACTCTGTAGTGCACACCATTTTAAATGTTAACTTTAAAACCTGTTTGAAGAATTTGACATGAAAAGTTGTACAGTTGTACACTACAGTGTACAACATTCATAACATTTGTGCAGCAAAACTCTCGAAGGAAAGAAGAGTATAAAGACCATAGTCATACCTTAGTAACTTAGAGCGTCTGCTGTGATTCAACCATGAACATGGCCAACTAAAATCTAAATTGTGTCAGGAGGCATATTTACAGTAATGAAGGGAAAAGCCACTATACTGGTATGACATTTTCTGACCAGTTATGCTTAAGATAAACTGAACCTCTTCATTCAAGACAAGAGTGACAAATCTCCCACTAGATTAGACAGCCTACAAGAGAGGCGTAGAAGAAATTTGTTTAGATTAGCACAGTGAAGGCTGAGGTAGGACATATTTGTTGTCTGTAAACAACCTGGAATACCATGACATAAGTTTACAGGAGCATTTCTTAAATTAGGGACAATTTTTCCATGAAAACAAATATGTATGTATTTTACTTGGATTAGGCTTGAATCTATAGCTGCTTGAGAGCAGGAAATTAGCAACTAGCTCAGGTTATGGAAGAGATTGTGTTTTGGATGACCTAACAAAGTGTAGCTTCAGCCTCTATTTCTAAGCTTTTTAATTGCCAAGAACTCTCATTTTCTAATGAGTATTACTGATAAAGTGGTCTACTAAATTAACCACCTCATTCCCTCTACTGTTTGTTTTCAAAAGGTTTTGCAGCTCAGTAACAGGCTGTATAACTCGTTCCTGTCCATCTTGTGGGATGGGAGCTAACATTTCAAGCTAGATGCTTCAAGCTCTTTCAGATCACCAAAGAGACTTCTGGGACTGTAAATGTTAAGGGATGTTATAAGTGGCTGCTACCTCCAGCAGCTCCAAGCCCAGGGTTTCCTCCTGCCCATCTGCTGGACCCCAGCCTGGGAGCTCAGAGACCCAGGGCTCAGTGATCTGGGGGATCAATCCCATACTGAACTGTTTTCCAGTTCAGCCAGTAGGGGAAATAAGTGCTATCCCAGATGTATAGCCACACGACAGGACATGGACAAGGCTGGCTATGCTGACTACCACAGACAGGTGCTTCCTTAAGCAGTACCTACTTGTAGGATTCACTAGTGCTGTAGCTCACTTAATGACAGCATGGACCTGACACTCACTAGGTTCACAAGCACATGCACAGTCATGGCTCCACTGAGCACTGGCACAGACCCTCTGTCCACCTGCCCTATGAGTCCCCTACTTGCCAGCCAGTCCAGCTTGGTGCTTGCTGCGAACACTCGGCACTTGCATGCTTGTCACACAGGCACTCCACGTTTGCAAGATCCCCCAAATACCATCAGCACACAAACCCTTCTGCCTGACTGATATTCCTGTCAGGACCCTCCCATGGCCTTCTGCTTGCAATCTGGTCTAGATTGGCATTTGCTGTACACCGCCCCCC
>VZZY01004751.1:0-21729 GCA_013400335.1 Eurystomus gularis | reverse complement strand
AAAAAAAAAAAAAAAAAAAAGCCTGTACCTATTTAAAACCAGTTCACCACACCATATCTATTGTAGCACTAAGGGAAAAGTGCTATATCTCCAGAAAAAACTATTATTTACTCAACATAACCTACTTACATTTTAAAGATGGAGGCTCTTGCAAATTAACTTTTCTTGTTATGTGCTATCTAACCTACAGATTTATATTTTCCCCATCACTTACTACCCATTTTCAGTTTGTAATAGAGTAATATTTCCTGGTGATTTCATGATGATCAATGGTTTTTACTCAGACCGGCAACATGTCACAAGTGGGGTCACCTCCCTGGGATTGATACTGGGCTCCATGCCATTCACTGTCTTCATAAATGGTCTGGATGATAGGATTGAAAGACGACACTAAACGAAGTGGTGAGGTGAATAATCTTACAAATGAGAGAGCAGTGTTGCAGAGAGAATTCGACTGGCTGAAAGAGTAGGCTAGCTAGAAGAGTATGAAGTTTAACAAAGACAAGTGCAAAGCCCTGCACATGGGATGAGAAAACAGCCCAGCCCAGTACAGGCTAGGATCTGTGTGGCCGGGGATCAGTCTTGCTGATACCGATCTGAGGGTCCTGGTGGACAACAAGCCAAACACATCAGCTGTGAGCTGCTGCAGCAACGATGGCAAAAAGGATTCTGGGCTACATCAACAGGGGCATTATTAGCAGAGATAGAGACATGATCATCCCAGTCTACTCAGCACTTGTCAGGCTGCACCTGGAGTACTGTGTCCAGTTCTGGTGTCCACAACTCAAGAACGATGCAGACTGGAGATGGTCCAAAGGAGGGTGAAGAACCTGCCCTATGTGGAGAGACTGAAGGAATTAGGTCTTTTTTACCTGGAGAGGAGAAGGATTAGGGGCGACCTCATCACTATTCCAGTACTTAAAGGGCAACTGCAAAGAGGATGGAGGGTCACTTTTCACAAGGAGCCATATGGAGAAGACATGGGGCAATCACACAGAAACACAGAATGGTAGGGTTGGAAGGGACCTCTGGAGATCATCTAGTCCAACCTCCTCTGCCAGAGCAGGGCCACCTAGAACAGGTTACACAGGAAAGCATCCAGGTGGGTTTTGAATGTCTCCAGAGATGGAGACTCTACCACCTCTCTGGGCACCCTGTTCCAGTGCTCCGCCACTCTCAAAGTAAAGAATTTCCTCCTCGTGTTTAGATGGAACTTCCTGAGCTCAATCAATACAAGTTTTATCAGGAGGGGTTTTCATCACAGCATAAGAAAGGAATTTATTATAGTGAAAACAATCTTTAGTGGAACAACCTCCCCAGGTAAGTGGTAGAGTCCCCATCACTGGAGGTTTTCAAAATGCAATTGGACAGGGTGCTAGATAATCTCATCTAGGTTCCCTTCCCCACAAAAGGTTGGACCAGGTGGTGTTTTGAGGTTCTTTTCAGCTTGGACTGTTTTATGGTTCTGTCACATCTACTAAATCTGTTCTTGGAAGGGTAAGGAAAAAGTAACTTTTTAGGAGATAATCTTCAGTGCTTATTTCAGTCACGTTAACTGTTTAATAACCATTTCTACTGAATTATCTACCTATCTACCTAATCCTTCTTCAGGGTAAGTAGCAAGGTACTGATAGGAGGCAAACATATGCCTCGACATATACAAAGCAGTACTGCAGGAGCTTGAGTCAATCACGCCATGATCAATATGATCAAGTGAAAGCCATTTATTTAGTAAAACATCGCTCTTTTATAATCTTTTTGGCATAGCACGCAGTACAAGCTATTCCGCTATTGGTTACATTGTGCACATCATTTACCTAGCAACAATTTCTAATTGGTAGCACATATTCTTCAAGCTCTCGTTATTGTAGGATAGCTCAATCCATTCTCCCTACACATGCTGATTGGTTGGTGCTCTTCTTGTTCCTCCCACTGTGACCGCTGACTTCTTGCCAGGTTGCTGTTCTGTAGAATTTGCTCGTTAGGCCTCTTATCTCCTTCACTCCCTGGGACTCTTCAGCCTCAGGGCTTCCCAGGCTCTTTCAGGGAAACATCATTATCTGCTCAAGGCTAAGGTCCATCCCTGAGTCCTCAGACCAGCTGTGGACTCCCACACAGTACTACTGACTTGGTCTTCCAGTTAGTCTTACCATTAGAAGCTGATTTAATTTTTTCTTCAGTGATAACTGAAAGGGAACAAACATCTGTCAAAGGGAAGTACTTTATACATGCATGTCTGTTTTGTTCTCTTTCTGCTTCCTGACTGATTGTTACTATCTTTTTTTCTGATGAAGAGAAAATTCACAGTCTGAATTTAATATAAAATTGGCAGCTTTGAAGCCACATAAAATATGAGATTGGCAGAGTGATCTGCTCAGATCATGAATCAAGTTGCCCATTTATAGTGCATGTACCATATCAATTTGCTGTGAAGGCACTGAAATGTGAGAACAGTGATCTCTCAACATCTTCGATTACTTTGTACTAGGCTTATCTCCTTTCTCTGTTGTATATCCATGTTACCCGCGGTTCATTCATCATGTCCTTGGCTATTGAAGAAAAAAGCCCATTGTACTAATTTTTAGTTTGCAATATCAGCAAGTATTTTTTTCTTTGAAATTTTTTTCAAAAATGTAGTTCAACAAATATATGCACACTTTAATGCAGATAAGATTACTAAAATCTTCATTATATTATTTCATATTCATTTCCCCCTACAGAATATTAATAACATTTGGTGCTGTAAAAACTGAAATCTTAAACATCTAGACTCATTATTTTGTGCAAAAGACTGGTTTTTTTTTCACAGGTTCAACAGCCTAATAATGGGCATTATTTTTGGCTCAAAAATTGGGAAACAATCCTGTCATGTAATGTTAATCACAAGGAGTGTAAATCACAAGGAATATAAATCACTTANCCTCAGCCTCTTCTTCAGGCTAAACAACCCCAGTTCCCTCAGCTGCTCCTCATAAGACCTATCCTCAAGACCCTTCATGAGCTTTGTTGCCCTTCTCTGCACCCTCTCGAGAACCTCAATGTCTTTCTTGTGCTGTGGTGCCCAAAACTGAACACAGTACCCAAGATGCGGCCTCCCCAGCACCAAGTGCAGTGGGACAATCACTTCTCTAGTCCTGCTGACTACACTATTCCTGATACAAGCCAGGATGCCATTGGCCATCTTGGCCACCTGGGCACACTGCTGGCTCATGTTCAGCTGGCTGTCAATCAACACCCCCAGGTCCCTTTGTGCTGAGCAGCTTTCCAGCCACTCCTCCCCAAGTCTATAGCTTTGCATGGGGTTGCTGCAGCCCAGGTGCAGTACTTGGCTCTTGGCCTTGTTGAAGCTCATACAATTAACCACAGTCCATCAGTCCAGCCTGTCCTGGTCCCTCTGAACTGCCTCCCTATCCTCAAGTAGATCTACGCACCCATCTAACTTAATGTCATCTGCAAACAAAGATCAGTCATGTTTCCTGAGGGGAAGGGGAACAAGGGAGTTGAATTTTAGTCTATTCTCAATAGAATATTTAAAAGGAGACTTCATTATTCTATAGTACTGAAATTCAGTGCATTATTTTAATTCTCTCCAGATAGTGTTGAGCAAAACTTGATAGTAATTAGATACTACTCAACTTTTCCACAATGAAAAACTCATTCTGATATATAAAGTGTTAACATAAATTACATTTGGACATTTTTATGGAGTAATTTTTTGTTGTTTTTTTTTTGTAAACTGTCCTCAGATTTAATCTGTTAGCTTGACATGAATCTTGTCCAACTTTATTAATCTAAAAACTAAATATATCGTCCAAAGGAACTGTCTGGGATTCTTTAACAGTCAGTGGACAGAGGGAGACATAGTTTCAAAAGTAGATTTATACTGTCCATTTTCAACTTGATTAAAATGTATTTGGAAAAAAGTATCTATTTTTCTATTAATGGAGATCTTTATAGCACTGGAAAAGCCTAAAGTAAAAGCTAAGATCCAGTCAATGTCTGTGGATAGCTAAAGTCACATGCAATTCCATCTTTCATCTTTACACAAGCAATAATTTGATTAGCAAGAAGAAAAAACTGCTTTTAGTTTCTGTGACTTTCCTGATATTCTCAGCACTTTGAGAAAATTTTATGGGCCTTGCATCCTCTGTAATTTTCAAAGCAGATCCCAGTTTCACTTGACAACAAAGCATAGCATGTTTGTGACTGATCTGGTGTTAGATAGATGCACGAGGATGTAATTATCACAGGAATGTCCTTAACAGCTTGTTTGTAAGTTGGAACTAGGGTGATGGGTCAATTTACAAGAACAGTTGTTGTGTACTTTCAAAGACTGAAAAATGTAATGTACTACACTCATGATACATGCTATTCTAATATGACAACAACAGAGGCCACTATGGCTCCAGAATTCAAAATCTAAGAAAGCCTATAAATTACTACTTCCTAGAGAACACAAAAAAAATTATCAGTTTTCAGGTAATGTTTACCTTTTAAATTCCAGTAAAACATTAAACAAATATGTATTGATGATGGTAAATACTACTCACTTGAAAGTAGATTAAATCCAGTGGGAATAAGATTAGTTTTAAACCAGATTAGATGTTTAGGCAATATTACATAGGGAAATTAAAGCATTATTATAAGAATAAACCTTTTCATTTTGGAGGTATCAAGGACCATTATTTTTTAGAGACTTTTAGATTAGAATGTACCTTTCATTTTTTTTAAAGGAAACAGTCTTATGGCCCTTTGGCTTGTATTTTGAAAATGTACATGGTACTCACTACAAAGGCAGAGAAGTTGGTGCCATTGTTTCTACCTGTATGCTGTACTGAAAAATGTACTTTTGATATTTATTTTGTTTAGTACTGGTTCAGATCCCACTAGTGGATATGAGGTAGTGGAATAAGGATTTTATTTTATTTTTTTATGTTTTATTTTATATTCTGCAATTATTGTTAGGTCTTGCAACAGAGCAAAGCATCATTATTAAAGATTAGGCTACTAAATGCATGGGTAGGTACATGTTCAAATTTACACTATGTTATTTAGGCCTTGTTTTGACACTTACATGGAAACTCTGAAATGTTGTTTGTGATTTATTCTAAGCACTAAGTAAACATCAGTAAAATTAAGGAAGTTTCAGGGATTTTGCTAGGCTTGTAGAAACACAGGATTTGCTTATTTTCTGTTGGTTACAGTGGTTCAATATTAAAACTCCCAGTTTCCAAGCACAGCCAGGGGGAACAAGTATAGGAGTAGAAATATGTTCAATGTATGGCAGACTGCCCAGTAATTAAATACACTTCATTTTTAAATGCATCACCCTCATTTGAATAGTTGTTTCACTTGGAATTTGGTTGGGAACTGGGTGTGTTAGACTGGACCTAAAATACCAAACGATGCTTGTCCACTTAACATGTTCCACGTGGGTGAGGCTTAAGTTTGCACAGGGCTCCAAAAAAGGCAGTGATGTTCAATATGGCCACAACTGCAGACATATGGGGACATAGTTGAATCATTATAACTTTGATGCCTATCAATTTCCCGAGGCAAAAGGCCAGTTGCTAAGGGGACACAAGATTTAATGGTGATGCCCTCAATAAAAGTGTCACACATTGAGTTGGGGAAGATATGTATATTTATTTGGGTATTGTCCAATACTGAATTAAAGTAATTTTACACAATGCATTAAACAATCATCAGATGGTTGCTGGCTGCTTTCAGCTTGAGCTAGATTTAACTGTCAATTTACAGATGGGAGATTTAGAACCTTGCAAATAAATGCTGATATAATTTCTGTGTAGTAGCTAGTGAATATCTTAAGTTTTGAAAAAACTTTGGTGAAACTCTCTACATTCAAGTCGTCATGTTATTTCACAGAGTTAAAATAGCAAAATCTAGAAAGAAATTACTAGCAAGCTTATCTCACCTTCCTTCATTGCACAATTGTGTGTGCTGTGGATGATACCAGAGATCATGAAATTAAATATGAGACAAGTCTTAGAGTAGCTGAAAGGTCCCTCTTAGTCTTTTATGTTTTCTTTCCAGTGTCTAATGAATTCTAGGGTTTTTTCCATTCTCCCTATGTTTGCCCTCTGTGGGGTTCTTAGTATCTATATCTCAGATTTTGCTCACTGTATATAGCATTTACACATGTTGACAGAGCTTGGTAGCTGAGATACTTTATAAATGTGGCAAAAGGAGAGCTTTACTCACAAAGCCATATTACATTTGTGAGGTCATAGGCTAAGCTGAGAAAAATCTCTTGTCTGCTGGCATAGCTGTACCCATTCTAGAGATTTTCCCAACTTGTATCAGCCAGGCAGTGTGATTTCATATCCATAGACTTTTTTCTCAACATAGCTACATTGGCAGAACATTGCAGTTCTCACCTAAGGAGTACATCTGTTCTGCTGTGATGCAGTTGAGTCATGATCAATAGGTGATACCTCATGTACTTTATTTACATAGATCAGGATTTAAGGATCTTGTGTTCCTTCCCTGTGTTCATTTCTTGCCCTTTTGGAGAGCCTCTGGAACAAAAATTTACCTAATTCTTACTCAGCAATCAAGAAGATACTAAAAGAAAGATTATTTTTTTTTTAGAGATTAATATAGCTGTGATTTAATTTCCATTAGGATGTCTCAGTCTAGATGTTTTAATCCTGGCATGTTATCAGAACTAGATTCTCTTCTACCATGGGTGGTTGTGATTTGTCTGAAAACCTGTCATGCTTTGCAGCAACAGGACTGTCTCAAGAGAGAGGAGTTGTAATTTGAGGATGCTAACTTTAAGAGAATTAATTTTCCAATCCCATGGACTGATACCTCACCTGCTCAGGCTCAAGCTGACATCTGTAGGGCCAGGTTTGACCAACATCACCACATCAGTCAGTCAGTCCTCTTTTAATGGCCATCAACAAGGGGAAAAATGACAGACAAAAGGCAATTACAATAAAAAAGCGTTGTGTGAAAAATGACCTTTCTACCCTATACTTCTGTGAATGTGAAAAGTCTAGTCTGTTAGGTTTAACAAGTGGAAAGGTGTTCTTTTCAAGTCAGCACAAACTTAACAAGAGACAGAACTGAACATTCTATGTTTTCTGTAAAAGACAAGTTGGTCAGCAATCTGTTAGAAATGAGGGGGACAGAGGAAGAAGTGTTAAGCAAAATTAGGCATAGCCATACATGATTAAAAGATATCTACCTAAAGTATTTTTCTAGTCCTATCATGTGTCAGTCACTAATGCTAAAGTAAGGTATATACTTATGAATAGCAGGGACTAGAGGGGTATGACTGTGCCATGTGACACCACATGATATAACAACACACCAGAGAGTTTCTCTGTCAGCAGTGCTGTAACTTTAGTAGCTCAGATTAATGAAGGAAACTTCAAAATTCCTGCAAAAGCAAGGAAAGAGGCTTTGCTGGTGGCACTGCAGCAGAAAGAGGCCTTACCTCCTCCCAGTGATTGATTTTGAGTAGTGTTCTGCCACGTGTGTACTTATCTCAGCCCATATCACAGCAGGGAAACCATTATTTACTTGTCATGGAACATCTACCGGGGAGAGCTACTGGCTTGTAAATCTGGGAGTTTACCTGCAAGGCTCTTTCATCCCTGAATGATATCAACAGAACCGACTGCAGTGCCAGTCACTTAAGAAGAGTGATAAACCCTCTGCCAGACCCTTATCACTGATTGATAGCATGGTTTGCAGGAAGCAAGGGAACGCAGAAGAACAAGGAGTAAGAAACTGAGAATGTGGTAAAAAATGTCCTGCCCAATAGAAAGGTTATTTGTGTCAGATATTCTATTTCTGTTAGGCAAGTTTGGCCATGTTTGCAATTCTATTGCAGTCTTCAAAGTGCTCTGAATATAGTAGCAGAGGTAAACCTTGTCACCTTTGAATGACATAGTTCAGTTGAATGCTTGTAAGGTGAACAGTTCATTGTAGCTGTAATACAAAATTCTGATGCTTTTGAGGCAAAGATCAATAATTAATGTTCCACTAGCAGCCTTAATGGCATAGTTACCATCACACATTGTTCCGTTTCATAAATGGCATCTCTCATACTGTTAATAACTTATAAAAGCACAATAGTGGTAATGCTTGAAGGAAGCAAGTTAACAACAACAACAAAAGATCTGTCTTATCCTTTCCATCCTCTGCTCTCTCCTTCTCCTCAGCAGTGGATGCTTGTATCTGTGATGGGGATCCTAAGGCAAAATAAGCATTATAGTTGTTCTTATAGAACACTAGGTAAAATAGTCCACAGGGAAAGAAAAAAACATGTGTACATCGTGCCATGTAAGGGTAGTGCATTCTCACATAAAGAATATGCACATTGTGTTATGTTGTCATGTTTATTTGCATCATGGAGACCTAACAGACTTAGGTGGATATATCCTCGAAGAACAGGCAGGATCTCTAAAGACCAGGCATTGAACATGCAGAAAGTAATAAACCAGCAAACTCCTTTCTGGCACTCTTTATTCTTTCTAAAAAGTGTTTAATTGTTGCTGTTCCCCCTACCCCCGCAACTTGATTCCTTGACAACAAATTTCCATTGCCTGAAATGTAGGACAGTATGAACAATTCATCATTAAAATTTACCTTTACACTGAAACTCCAGTCAAATACCATTAAGAGACTGATAGGGCTTGACATTCACAAATACTTTAGCCTATGGAAACAAGTATCTTTAGACTTCCTCTGTAGTTGGTGATGAGCGAGATCCTGATTCAGGGAGCAGTTTTGAGTATCTAGATATAAGATACTGCTCTTGAATAATTTCAAAACAGGTCCTCTGGCAGGTGATTCAGAGTAGCAGTATAATGTTCACTTTTTCATCCATCCAGCACAAGAGCATTCCTCACCCTCCCCCCGCCATCCCCTGCAAGTATGCCAAACAAATTGTTTAAGCCTCATCCTATCAGCAGTTTCTGAGGAGAAACAATTTCACTGGAATTTTGGACGATCCCTACACATTCGGTAGGAATGTCTGAAACGGATGATCAGAGAGTGATTTCCAGCTCTTAGGTCTTGATATGCTCCCTCCTTCCTTATGAACTCTGCTTCTTCTGAAAAGAAATGTGTGTGTATACAGGAATGCATCTGCAGTGTACTCCGCCTGGCATGGGGGGTAAGGACCTTGAAAAATGAACATACCTATTACTTAGTTTGGACAGAGCCAATACATCAAACTAAAGTTCTCAGACAGGCTTTCTGTGTCCTCTGCTTCCCCCTGTCCTCTCTTTGTGCATCCAGACACCAATAGGAATGATTTTGCCTTTGGTGAAAAATGAAAAGCATGTTTCTTATGTAAATGTACTTCTGCAAGGAATTATTTCACTTGTGTACAATTAAACCAAAGTAACTAATGAAAATATTCTTCTTTGGCTAATGCTGTCAGACTTAATGTATTATATAAACCACTTCTTCTGATGGCTTAACACATCAAGAAAAAATGCTTCAGTGAAAAACATCCCAAATTATTTACACTCACTGTGTTTCTCAAAAGAGGAAAATGAATAAGGTAAACTTTAATTCAGATATTAATGATGAAGTAAGACTGAAAGGAGTCACCCTGCTTAATATGGCATTCTACAAATCAAAGGGCACACATGGTAGTAAATTTTAATGCATGTTGCTGTCATAATTCTTCATAAGTTTGTTTCATTTTAAGAAAGGTTATTTTCCATTATTTTTTTATAAATATTGACCTTAAAATCCCATCAAAATAATTTCAAGTCTTATAAGGCTTGATGCCCACAGCTTTGCAATATTTGGGTGATGAAACAAGAAATTACCAGGGCATTCAGCCTAAGATTTAAATTGTGTTTCTCATAGCATATTGAGTATGGACCAAAGTGAAATCATTGCAATGCTGAGATTTCATGTACTAAAAAGAAAAATATATTTCTGCAGAATAATGTAGCCAACGTACCTTATGTTACAGCAGTTACATTGGCCCAAAGTTAAGAAGATCTGTATTTTAGTTCTATCTTTACACAACTGCATAGTAGTATAAACAGTGTAATTTTTCACCTGATACATTTAGTGTACAGTTGTTATTGAATGTTCTTTCTGTGAAATTGTCATTGTTCATAGGCTATGTTCACTCAATTTTTAAATACATATGTCAATATAAATTTGAAGAAGTGTATTTTAATTAATAATTTAAATGATGTGGTGGACTCCATGGTAAAGGAGTGGCAGGCAATGTTGGCAGTAATAGCTACACAGTGGTACTGAACTGCACATACCCATTTGAAATAGTAACCAATGGCCAATCAACACTTATCTCCAAAAGCAGGTATGTGAGTTACTACAGTGATTAGTAAAGGTTACAGTGACAGATAATTCAGGATTATTTTGGGAGAAGAAATAGGGATGCCAATGATAAAAAATATCCCCATGTCAGTGGGGAATCCATATAATACAATAAAATATATTATACTCTTGTTGCACAGTGTGTAGCATTATTTCTGAAGGAAAAACACGAAGGAAGGTATTTACATTCGTGTGATAAAATATAGGAGAGTATGTTGGAATGTTGCTGTTGCACAAATGTATTAATAAACAAAAAGAAATGTTTATTTAAGAATATATGTTGATTCACACTTTATTATGCCAATCATAAGTTGGACCAGTGATACCTTCTTGGGATACTCCTATGTAAGCTAGACTGTTAATTTTCCAGCGATTTAGTTATACTAGTGCAACTCGTTATGGGACCATCCAGATATGATCTAGGTTAACAATAAAGAAAGATGACCAAAGTCAATTTGTCTTATAACTTAAACTTTACCATGTAATAACTTTTCCTTGAAAGCAATTAATCATGTCTAAAATATTATATGTGTTTAAATCCTTTCCTAGCTGTGAATCTGTATAAAGCGCTTCCTTTGAAAATCAGCTGGGAGAAATTACTATTTTCATTAGTTTCTTCTTTATATGATAATTTCCTCATATAAATCCCCACAGTTTGCACTGGACAGTGCTTTCCTATACTAATGCCTTGGGAAAGAACTCTAGCCTGGATTTCAGTAAATAGCTGAAGTAACGTACAAAAAGCAGAGGAGCTGACAAGTTGGGTGTAACATTGGAGTAATGGTTTTAAGCTAGGAAAAGATAGATTTAGGTTGGATATTAGAAAAAAGTTCTTTAGCATGAGGGTCATAGAGCACTGGAATGGGCTGCCCAGAGAGGTGGTGGAGGCCCCGTCCCTGTGTCAAATCAAAATTCAAGGTCAGGCTTGATGAGGCTCTGAGTAATCTGACCTAGGTAGATGTCCCTACTTGTGTAGGGAGGTTGGACTAGATGTCCTCTAGAGGTCCTTTCCAGCCTGAAACATTCTATGATTCTAAATCCTTATTTGATGCTAATATTAGTGACAACATAAAAAAAAAATGTTCAGCCTGATTTCCTCTGGGTTTCTGTGTTTACATAAGGGCTTATCACTTGTTGTTCAATCCTATGCTTTTCCTCTTAAGAAAGCAGTGATCAAATAAATAGTATAAAATACAAATATGACGGTATTTGAAAGCATTGAAATGAAATAAAGAATGGTCAATTCAGAAAAGAAACATATTATAGCAGGTGCTGAATTATCTTTCCTTCTATTATTAGGTTTCTGTTTCATTTTCTACAACAGAAACTGAAATATGACTTCCTTTAATATCAATAGTTCTGAGGCATCTCAGGATTAATGTCTTGAGTCCCATGCCATAGTCTGGGAAACAGGTTTTTTTCTTGTTCCACTTGGTTTGATTTTTCTAATGGCTTCATTATTGACAGTGACAACATACTTTAATTCACCTATTTACAGCCATTTTGTACAAATTGAAATATGCCATGTGGTTAAGAGAAGATGCTTTCATGTATTCTATATTCCTTAACTGGAAAAGGGTTTGATACAAGTCCAGACAATATCAACGTTCTTCATGTCACCACAAAGTGGCAAATGTTTTTCAAAAGATTATCCAGAAGATTTATGACATTTGTCCTAAGTTTTCAGTACTAACAGAGAAGAAAAGAGCAATATTGTAATAGAACTACAAAGTAATATGTGTTATCTTGTCAGAAAAGGACTTGTGCTACAATTGCATTCAGCTGAGCAAACTCAAAAAACATATTCTTAAATGAAGAAATTGAATGCCATTTCTTTCAATTGCTTTTGTTGAATTGCAGTCCTGAATTGTGATGCAAAGTTATTGATAAAGAGGCTTGATTTCCTGGGGGCCAGCTTGCATTCTGCTTAGGAAATATCTTGAAATTAGAACTGAAATTGGTGATGAGACACCCTGAAATAGAAATACTAACATTTTTTTGGCCATTGAGTCTTAAACATAAGGTCCAGTCTCTCCAAATTTTGTAAGAATTACATAATTCAGCACAAGAAAATAAGTTATGCTTTGAGCTTTATTCAGTCAGCTAAATATAGGCAATTTGTACCATTTGGGATGCATTATGATATCTGAGTCAGATACAGAACTTGCATACGATAGATGTATGAAAGATCAGAGTTCTTCTGGACTAACAGCAGAGGATAAGTAGTATACCGGGATACATTAGTAGAAGGAAAATAGTGCTGCAGACACATTTGCTAGGGAAATGAATTAAGATCCTTATTTTTTTTGTGCAAATAATGCAGAGAAATGAAATTGTAGACTGTCAAGACACCTGAGCTTCTGAGGAAGAAAAAAGTTTCAAATAAAATGCAAATAGTGACAGGTACCCAGTGACCCGAATTCAGAAAAGAAGTAACATAAAGACACCTACTTTATGTAGATATTTTGTAGTGTGCAGTATTTGATATCTGAATAACATCAAGTATCTTGAGTCCTTTTCAAGTTTTTAGTGATTAAATCAGATTAAAGTATTGTATTGATGTCTCAGTTATATCTTTCCTTTCATAGAAAACTATTGAGATATAAAAAGAAATACCTCACTGACTTAGGCAAACAGAATGCCATCTTTCTCACGAAGGGGCTAAAAATTATTTGGAATGTTGTAAATATAATTTCAGTATATTTTTGTGGGAGATGGACGTGAGTTCCTAATAAATTAGACTTTTTTTTAGTATTCAATTTACATAAGCAAGATTGGACTCAGTATTATCCTCTGGGGTACACCACCAGTTACTGGCCTCCAGCTAGACTTTATCTCACTGAGCACCACCCTCTGGGCCTGGCCATTTAGCCTGTTTTCAGTTCAGCTCACTGTCTCCTCATCCCGTGTGTACATCAACAGCTTGTCTATGATGATCTTATGGGAGACAGTGTCAAAGGCCTCACTGAAGTCCATTTGGAAAATATCCACTACCAGGCCAGTTGTTTCTTTGTAAAAGTTTAACAAATTGGTCAAGCATGACTTCCCCTTGATGAGGCTATGCTGGCTACTCTTGATGACTTTCTTGTCTTTCATATGCCTGGAAATTTTTTTTGAGGATTAACTGTTCCATAACCCTCCCAGAGATCAAGGTGAGGCTGACTAGCTTGTAGTTCCCTGCATCCTCCTTCTTGATGACAGGAGTGACATTTGCTTTCCTCTAGTCTTCAGGTACTTCTCCCAGCTGCCACAATCAATTAAAGTTATCGAGAGTGGCCTTGCAGTGACATCTGCCAGCTGCCTTAGCACTCATGGGTGCATCCCATCGTGGACTCACATAGATATTCCCTGATCTGATCTTCTTCCATCAAGGATACATCTTCCTTACTCTAGATTTTTCCCGTGGTGAAAAAAACCACAAACAAAAAACTTCACACCAGCTGCAGTCTGCAAGTTAGTGATCTATATACAAAATAAATGTAGAGTACTTGCAAAATTTAACATTTTTATGCTTGTTGCAGTCATAATGAAGTCAAATAGTTTATGAATAATTAAAATAAGATTAAATTTAAGAGCATTCCTTCTCTTATTTGTATAGCCTGCTGTAGCAGGCAGGTAAGTAGCATAACATTCCATATTGCTGTAGAGTTTTTTCCGTAAAATTGAAAAATCCCTTGATGTGCATCATTCCAGTATTGGAATACAATCAAGGTGAGATGCATCATGCATAGAAAATGTGCTCGGGTGTTTGTCCTCTGTGTGCTCCAGTTCCATTAGCACTACTCAAGGAGTGCTGGAACCAGAACATTGTTTTCCCACACTGCAGTCATTACCGCACTTCCATGGTAGAATGTGTCTTACTCAACCTGCATAGGGTGTTCAAACCACACAGAGAAATTATTGCTGGAGCTATTGGAGGTAAACTGTCAGATTTTGAGCAAGGACAACCACTAAGTACCTCAGTTCAATTTTGCCACTGTATTCAGTTTTGCCACAGCTTGACCCATACAATCACAGTCCTCCTATTAAATAGTCGTTTGTCTACAGCACAATGAACACTGTCATACAGCTCCCTGTACTTACACTGGTTACTGTAATATGCAGATTACTGAAACATGCAGCCATGTATAATATGTTGTGAGTTTCCTCAAGGGTAAGGCTACTGAGGGAATTCTGGCCTTGCAAAACTCCATACCCTGAAATGTCCCCAGTACTGCCCTTTAGTTACCTCTGAAATTCCAACCCCTATGCTGCCTTAACCATCTGTGTAATTAGATTCTTCTCTATCAGCTCTATCTGCAAGTTTTGCCAACTTCTTGCTTTGTTATTTGTTATATTCAGAAATTAATTATGTCATGTCCAGTGGTTTCTCCTGATTTGTTTTGTTAGTTTAACCTCAGGCCAGGGTCATTTGTCTGTGTCCCTTAATGGAAGGATTCATGGGAAAGGACTTTGAGAAGAGCTATATCAGAATGTATCTTGTATAGGAATCCCAAATTGGCCACAGGTGGCTTAGATCAGTAATGGACAAACTTTTTTCTCTGTGGACCTTTAACAGCCAAGAAAACCTTTAATAGGTTATTCTTATGATTTAATGGAAAACACTGGGGAAACAAAAGAAACCGACCAACCAACCAATGAAATCCTCTATAAATTGAATGGACTACTTGCAAGATCTCATTAGAGACTGCAGATAGAGATGTAATCGCCACAAAATCTACAATTGAAAAATCTGTTCTTTATAGTTAAAAGTGATTGCTCAGGAAATATCAGGTAGGTCCATGTTGATTTCATTCTGGCCAACATTTTTAATTACAGCTATTAAAGATCTAGCATGCATTTCTGTACACTTAAAAAATCTCCGGATGTTAGTAAGCTGGGAGAACCTGAAAGTATTTTGAAGAATATGATCATAACTCTGAACGATTTATGTTATTTGGAAAATAAAACAGTGAAGATGAGTTCAGACTTCCAGATAAGGAATTTGAGGTGAAACTGTATCTGAGGTGAAAATGTTATTGTGTTGGGTTTGTGCCTGGCGAGGTTTTCGTAGTGGAGGTGTGTGCTACTGGCATGGCTCCTGTAAGACAGCTTCAAAAAGCTTGCCTGGCTCTGAGTTGGACCCACCTCTGGACAAGACCAAGCCAATCAGCACCTCTGTGATAAACATACTTAGGAGGGGAAAACCTGTTGGGCAGGTTCCTTTGTTTTGGAAGCACTTTTGTTTTGGAAAGGAGTAGGACCTGGTAGAGACAACCATGCAGACACTGAGGTCACCGAGGAAGGAATGGAGAAGGCACGTTGGATCAGCTATTCCCTTTCAACCCAGATGGCAGCCCTTAGAGATCAACACTGGAGAAGAATCCTATCTGCAGCCTGTGAAGGGACCCCATGCTGAAGCAGGAGACTGATTCCAAAGTCGTCTGTGACTCTGAGGGAGGCTTGCACTGGAGCAATCTGTCACTGGGAGGACAGTAGCCTGTGGAAATGCATAAAATATCTCTAAAAGCTCTTTTCAATCATATATTTATATGATTGGATTTTCTGCGTTTTGCTAGGACTGTCCTTAGAGAATTTCTCCCATTGTAATTTAATTTTGCAATAAAGACATTTTAAAGTAACACTTTAAGTCAGTATCTGTAAGGTAATAAGTGTTTAATTTAATTCTTTGGACAGTCAACAAGTGTTTACTTTTGACCCATTTTAATTAACAAAACATTTCTTTCAAAACTAGCATATAGACTAAGGTTTCTTTTACATAAAAAAAATAATGTCACCGTGCACTGCTGTCAGATTTATGTTCCAGTGCCACCCTAGCTGGCATAGAATAATTTAGTACACAGAAGACTCTGAATAGGAAACCAAAGGAAGAGCTTGTTTTCTTTAATTATTGAATTGATATAAATTATAATTAACATAATGGTTGGAATGTAATTGCACTACCATACAATAATTTATTTTGTGTTTATGTACTGTGTCCAATTTGCTTGTGTTAACCCCTAACCTGCACATTATGACTTGGCATTATGCATTTGTAATAACAGATGTTCATTTTATTTTTGTAATTACCTGAATATGAGATTTAGGTTAATTATTTGTGCAACTATATTAATAACATACAGTTTCAAAACATTGCTAAAGAAAAAAATATCCACTTACAAACATTTCCTATACTAAATGTATCTGTTTTCAGATTTATTTTAATTAACTGTAACCTGCTGTTTGAAAAAACAGTGGAAACAAGCTGAAATTAGAAGTAAACAGGAATTCCAGCAGAGCTATTTCATGCAAAGAAATCTAGAAATATGGAATAAATTGCCAAGAGCACTGATGCGATCAGTATAAATGGATTCATGGAGGAGAACGGAGAAATTAAAGCTGCAGTGACAATACAGAAGAGTGAGAAGGAAATAAATGTAGAGAGCTTACATGCTTAGGTCAAGCAACCTGACTTACTTAAGTATTTTCTTATTGATGTGTTTCCCTCACTGATCCTATATGTAGATGCACCATTTTACCATCAAAATCATTTGTTAACATAACAAAAGCTCAGACAGGGTCAAATTCAAGGTCCAAAAGTTCAAGCTGGGGAAGAGATCTTTCATTCAGGAGGCAGATGGTACAGTACTTGTTGGGTGATTGGTGATTTGTTTACAATATATGCTGACCTAGCGTTCTCAGTGGCACGCTTGGAGATTTGGAAAAGGAAATAATTCACTTACACAGTACGACAAGGCTGCCACAGGTCATGGCCATTAGTGGCCTACTAAGCTTTTTAGTTGACACAACCTCATAGAGGAAAATCTTTTTGCTGATGGTGGCAAAAAAGAACGTATCATCCACCACATTTCTTTAATTTAGAGACCTTGCTTTTCAGAAGGAGTGGGCTAATAATTAAGAAAAACAATGTTACCTGGGTAATTTTAAAAATATTTCGGGCTTGACTGGGATCTCATAATATCATCTAAATATCTGCAGTAATTAAATATTGCTCTCAGAGGGTGGTTCGTATACTAATTGGCAAATGCATCAACCGAGTAGCACTGGAATGTGTTATAGCATCTCCCTCGTTTCTTCTGTGCCGAAGAGAAAATGGCTGTGGGTTGGAGAAGGAGTCAAAAGAGCTGCCAGACTGACTGATTTCAAAACATGCCTATGATGGGATACTGGAGGACTGAAGGAGTATTGGAAGGTTGAAAAAAAATGTGTAAAGATGTATATTTTGAAAGGTTATTTGCATTTTAATGGATGCACATGAGAGATCAATTCAAGTAACTGTTTTCCCTGATACATTCAGTTTTTACAATGAAACGCAACTCAAAAATATGTGTGTATATATATATAGATAATCATAGATCGTTTTTGAAGACTTGAGGAGCTGGACTGTTTTAAACATTTCTTTAACAAAAAAAAATCCTCAATGGCCAAATGAGAACTCATTTTGTTCTGTATTTTTTATTCATGGAAACCAATTTGGATAATCTTTTGTTGTTGTTGTTTGCAGCTAAGAAAATTTTATAAAATCAGAATTCTAAATTTTTAGTGAGAAGTACCCTACCATTTTTCTGAGTTCCAGCTGCACAACAAAACATGCCGCATCTCGATTTTCTCGACATTTGGCTAAAACGTAATCTCATGTTTTTCGGAGCATTGTCATGAACCCTTAACTCCTCGAACTGAGAGCTTTTATGAGAACCTACCTGTCATATTGGCAGAAGAATGCTTGGAGATGCAAATTAAATGTGCTATTAAAAATGAAGAACTAGAAGACAAGGGGAAAACATATAAAATGGCCTGTAGATTTCGTGATTGTTAAACCAGTCTCTGAGTTTTAAAAATGTGAGTCATGCTTTCTTGAATGCCTGTGGCTGCCAATCTACAGAATAGTGTTTCAGTCCAGATTTTCATATTCCAGATTTGTCAGTGAAACCAAGATATAACCTGTGTTTCTGACAAAAGGCTTCCCATTACCTATTTTCTCAGTTTGGTTTTAATTAAGAGCATCTTCTATATAGCCAGAATTTTTTATTTATCCATGACACAGCATTGCCTGTCAATTTGCTTCCTCTTCTTGCATTGTTAGCCAAGTCTGAATTTGAATAAGTGCACAGGCAGAAAAATAGTGTTGAAGGAATAGCATTATTTTGCAAACTTGACCAGAAAATTCAGAAATATTTGTGCTTCTGCATTTCTAATTTCTTTCTTTCTTGTCTTTGCAGTCTTTAATTATGTGATTTTACTGTGGGTGTTTTTTCCATTAATATTCATTCATCACACTAGAGGGACCTCCTCAGACTGAGACTTTATAGTTAAGGAAGCTATTGAAGTTTAGAATGAAGTGGAGGTACCATAGGAGTTCAAAAGAAAAATATGCAATTTTTTTCAATAAAGCCTGTGATTTTAAAGTTGATCTCATTGAAAGTGTTGTTGATATGTATTGTAGAAATAATGAACAGAGTTGGGAAGTAGAACTTCACAGCAAAAACTATTATGATCATTGAAAAATTTTTCAAAAAATCATAGTAAGTTCTTTCAACATTTTAAATTACCTACTGTCCAAATAATGTGACAAGAGCATCTTCTAATAGGTAAATCATGGTGATGTTGTCTCCTTCTGAAAATAAAACTCAAAATTTAATTGATAAGGAATGTGATACCAGATGTGAAGACTAGATTCAAAACAGTTTGGAAGAAGATCCTGCTCTGCAAGCTTCTACTTATAAAAAGTAGAACAAAATTTACAAGAGGGATTTCAAATGCCTTTCACACCATCTGTTCCTAAATAATCCATGGGCTTTTAAGGATTTTGTACATTTGTTTTTAGCTTTGACGAATTACTCATATTACAAAAAACCCACATATTTTTCCAAATTTGTGGGTGACTTGCTTCCAGGATAACAGAAGGCTCATCCACACCCATTCATCTCTCCTCAAGTTTGTGACTGCCAGTTGTCTGAAACTCCAAATATGCACTCAAATGTTAAGATCTATAGCATTTCAAAGTATAGATCTGTTTGTTTGTAAAGGAAACTATGCATTTACTCCTATTCTCTATCAGCATGCCCATGACTGATATAAGTAAATATTAGCCTAAGACAGTAAAAAAGAACTTTTGACTTCTACGTTTCATAATAAATGTCAAATATGCTTTGAAACAGAAACAACATCAAACAGGTGGCAGAAAAGGGAGAATTTTAAAATGTGTACAGATCACAAGGGATGCAGTACATTTTCCATCTAAGCTATTTAGTTTCGCATATATCCCCCGACGCCAGGGTATATAAGCACAGCATGATCCGTAGGTTTGCACATTGCTCAAAATGTATGATCAGATCTCAGAAACAGCAAATGCTATCAATAAAACATGAAGCAAAGTTAATTACAGGCTTCCATTCAGTCATGGCCTATAATAATGAATAATTCCTAACATGTAGGAGAGATTGACAGAGATTTTATAAACTTCCCGTTCTCCAAGTTTTCCTTGTGTAATAAGGGCCTGCTATACACTAGGAAAGTGATTAAGTAACAATTTCATGTAGAATAAGGAATAAATGTTTAAAAGACTAATGAGACACTATTTTTACTGCTTTGAGTACTGTGACTAACCAATGAGTCAGACGAATGCCTCTGTCATTTTAATTAGTCATTGGATGAACTTCCTTTTTTTTCCCCTAGATTCTCTAATATTTTTTAAAGTAACTTTAAACTTTTCAGGAATGCATTTTTTGAGTGATGAGACCAACATTCTCTTTTTCCAAGGTCCTGCTGGAATAAACATGTATTACATGTTTTTCTGAACCAGTGGGAGTCTGAAAGTAAAGTAGTTTTACCTTGCCAATTCTTTCTAGATGTGTGTTTGAATGTCACTGTCGTATCTAGGAAGCACATGTTTAGAAGCCTAATTTTTCTGGTATTTAGTGTCTTACCTAAATATCTGAAAACTTTTTCTCCTACTGCATTTGGTCAAGTGTAGTGGAAAACATCTGCTTTTGCTAGTTGTCTCTCTTTCAATTTCCATAACCCATTGATTCAATTAGAAAGAACGTTAACTCATTTTTTAGCACACATTCTTGCAAATTGTCTTAGTCTGGCACATTAAATGCATGAGTGTATGTGCATCTTCTAATAGGTTTGATAACCTCACTTAATGAGTTTTCTAACAATTCACTGCAATATTGAGGTCAAGATGGTTAATGTTCAAATTGTTACTCTTTGCACAAGGTTCTGTAGGTAAGTCAGCATCTTGGGAAAATAATCACCATTTCTTTGGTTTCTTTTGTTCCTATTATTTTCATTTCACTTCACCATAATGCCTTAGCTGTTCATGAAACTAGTAAAAGGTGTATCACTCTGCCTGTGTTAAACTAAGTTATTGAAAGAACTTTTCAAGAACTTGAACATTTCTATTAAGTCATATTGGCTTTCTGTCCGGAATACTAGTGCTCATACATTATTTAATATGCCTCAGTGAATTTAACATCTTCTTACATCTTTACCATTTGTATTTCTTAAATGTACATTTTTTAAAAATTGCTAGGATAAATTTCAGAAAGACAGTTGATATAGTAAGGGTAATACAGTGCTGCAGCTTTGGCTTTTTCTGGGCTGAAGTGGTGAGTCTAGACACAGAAGTGTAATTCAGCTTCCTCCTGATGTAGGTACACACAGAGAGAAATGAGGGGTCTTCTCCCCACTGTCAGTCCTCCATTACCCACTGGCTACCTAATTAGTGTTGCCTAGCAAGGGTAAGTAGGCCACTGCCTGTAAAATCATATAACTCAGTAGTCAGTATGGTTCTTATGTTCCTTTTTATGTTTTATTGACATAGATGGGAGTCTGTTGCAGCTGCTAGCTCCACACCTGTTATTCCAGCTAAAAAAGTGCCTTTCATTCTGGTATTTCTGAGTAAACCTTCATTTTAAAAGGCTATCAATTATAATGACAGGTAAGTACCCTTACATGTTGTGGTGCTCTTGGAGGTTTCATCTCTCCATATGACTTTGCATTGTCCATTGCTTTGACCTATACTTCAGTGGCCTAAGCTCTTTCCTCTGTAAGTTAAGAGCAGAAATGAAGGTTTTGGGATAACAGGACACAACTGAGATTTATCTCAGAAGTGCCTCTACTGGCCTCTACTGACATAAAACAATGCAAACTTTTGGAATAATTTAAAGAAATACATCTAATCAAATGACTGTATTCACATTCTGATGCAATATCAGCACAATTTGGTATCTCTAAAGAGAAAATAAAGTCATGTTATCTTCTGATATAAGTCCACATATATGTATTTCTATTTCTATCTACATGGATTTCAAGCCACCACATGCCAGACCCAATGTAAATAATATAGATCTTGAAGAAACCCAGCCTCTATGTAGAAATTCA
>VZZY01004748.1:10585-37315 GCA_013400335.1 Eurystomus gularis | reverse complement strand
GTCCCTGGCTAGATTTGATTCCACCTGGACTTTCGCTTTTCTAACCTGGTTTCTGGTATTGTGAACAATCTCTTTGTAATCATCNCTTTGTAATCATCCCGGGTTATCTGCCCTTGCTTCCACCCTTTGTGGATTTCCCTTTTGTGTTTGATTTTGGCCAGGAGTTCCTTGTTCATCCAGATAGGCCTCCTGGCATTTTTGCCTGATTTCTGGGAGGTGCTGTTGACTCTCTTGAGGGACAAGAGACCTTGCAGACAGATCTATATAGATTGGAACATTGGGCAATTATCAATGGCATGAAATTTAATAAGAACAAATGCAGACTCTGCACCTGAGATGGAGCAACACCAAACACAAGTATAAACTAGGAGAGGAGTGGCTGGAGAGCAGCCCTGCAGAAAGACATCTAGGGGTGCTGGTTGACAGCAGACTCAAGAGGAGCCAGCAGTGTGTCCTGACAGCCGAGAGGGCAAACCACATCCTGGGATGCATCAAACACAGCGTAACCAGCCAGTCAAAAGAGGTGATGATCCTGCTGTATTCAGTGCATGTGTGGCCTCACCTTGAGTGCTGTGTGCTGTTCTGTGCCCCACTATTTAAAAAGGATGTGAAGGTCCTTGAATGAGTCCACAGGAGGAAAACAAAGATGGTGGAAGGACTGGAAGGCATGTCTTGTGAGGAGTGGCTAAGGACTTTGGGTTTGTGAAGTTTAGAGAAAAGGAGGCGGAAGGTCGACCTCACTGCTCCCTACAACTTCCTGAGAAGAGAAGGGGAAGTGGAGAGGAAGATGCTGATTTCTTTTCCCTGGGATTCAGCAACAGATCAAGTGGGAACGGTTGAAAGCTGTGTCAGGAGGAGGTTCACACTAGACATTAAGAAACATTTCTTTACCAAGTGGGATGTAGAGCACTGGAACAGGCTTCCTAGGGAGATGGTCAATGCCCCAAGCTTGTCAGTGCCTTTAAAAAACATATTTGGCCAATGGCCTTAATAATATTCTTTAAGTTTTGGTCAGCCCTTGAAGTGGTCCACAGTTTGACTAGATGGTCATTGTAGGTCCCTTCCAATTATGCTATGCTATGCTATTTAATCAGATTTACTTCTGTTTTTTAAGAATCGGGGAAATTAATGCATCTTCTCATTTTGCAGGTTTGTTTTACTTTTGCATTTCAAAAAGCTTTTTTTGTGAAGCTTTTGTTAAGATAGCAGAGACTTTATTAATAAAAGTAACTATGCGTTGGTGTTTTTTGGCCAAATGTGAGGAAAAGTTTCTGTAATCTTTGCTGCAGAGGATGGAGAGGAATCACAAAGTGTATCCTACTGGCTCCAGAAATTCCTGTCTGCTGCATTCAAACATATGATGTACGTAGGCAATACGACGTAGACTTACAATGCAGTACCATAAGGTCCCAACTTTCTGCACATACCTATATATACTTGTTGCTGTAATTCTCAAAAAGAACAACTAAGGCTTGCACTGAGATCTCTGAACCAACATAAAACTGGGATACATAAAATTATGTGTATCTTTCTTGCCATAAAATCGGATTTGATTCTGCCAACAGTCACGAAAAAAATCACCTTATTTGCATGGGTTCCCAGGTCTTGCCATTGAATTCAGTGAAGCTGCAGATAAACTTACATTCTTTCACGTCAGAATTGGAAATGGAAAAGTAACTCGCTTAGAGATAAGTGTTGCTAAACCCTAGTAATAAAGAAGACTTGATTTAAAACTAAAATGGTGAAATTTTAATATACTGTAAGTATTCTTTATTTCTGGTTGGATTTTTTTAACACTTGAAATTCACACAATCACTGTTTTTCTGAGCCTCCTTCAATCAAAAAAACAACAAAAAAAACCCAACAAAAAACCCCACCCAAACCAAAACCCAAACAAAACAAAACCCCAAACAAATCCACTAACATTTATTTTATATATTTTTAAGAAGACAATCTCCAATTCCTACATAATGGTATGATTCTAGAATTTGATGCTTTAAGGGAAACATAAGCAAGCATGGATTTGATAAAATCATTTCAATGGCAACATTATCCTTTCTCTCTTGAGATGGGTTCTTAAATGAGTCTTTGATTGTGCTGAAAGTGAAACCTTGTCTTTGAATAAAAAGTATATGAGCCATACTCCTGAAGGACAGCAGGAAAACTGTTGAGATATGGGAGTGCGGCAATGTCACAGCAGCAGTGTTCACTTGGGAGGTCATCCCTGTGTAGAATCTGTCTCCAGAGCTCTGTGAGATTAAGTAGCTGCAATTACATCTACACGGGATAAAGCTTAATAAATATCACCTCCAGCCCTCAGAAGAAATTTTGCCTACTAGTTTTAATGGTCTGTAAGTGGAAGTTTTAACTCTGACTTTGTGCATTTGGAAGTGTGTATCTCAATATAGGTTTGCTAGTTTTTAAGGAAAGAGTGAGGGAAACATTTCTTTTTGGTGCTCTTCATCATCATTAGAAATAAAATCAGTGGATACAGTTGTTTTTTTTAAACCAGTTCTGTGGTTCAGGAGCAAAAGTATCACTGAGTCTTACAATATGAAATCAGTCATTTCAAAATGCTTTCTAATTAATTTGTTCTAGGTTCTGTTTTGTCATCAAATGATGATATGCTGGTCTTTGGAACAGGAAACCATTCCTTTCCATGACTCCAGAATTTTTTTTAAAACTCCTCTTGTGCTATATGCCCATCACATCTCATAGCCTTTTTAATTAAATGGCTTGTATGTTTTTCTATGGCCTCTTGTATTTCATGCCTTAATATAAAATAATTCTTCAAATAAGGCTACTACTGGATATCACCACCCAATGTAGAAAATATCTGGAAGTAAAAATGAGACATCTGTGCTGGATGTTTTGGCATTGCTGGTTTGAAAAGCAAGGAATAGGAATGGTTTGTTCATCGCTCCATAAAGAATATGTTTTCAAGTGATTAAACTATATTCATCTATGTGTGATATTTGTGCAGCTGTGCAGCACGGAAGTATGGAATATAATATGTTTAATACATATTACTTGTGGGCCAAAAGCTGAAGTCCTTGGGGGAGATAATTCCATAGGAGGCCTGAGTGTGAAATGCAGGGTTTATTTGCCGTTGGTGTAAGCGTGCATTTCTGCATGGAGGCATATGTTCAAGCAATACTCTCTCAGATGGAGCATGAAATGCAGTGCACGTCTCTTTCCCTTGTTTGTCCGCTCCAAACCCATAACTGAATCCTTGCTCACAGGCAGCTCTTTGCAAATTTGGTTTACACATGCAAGCAGTCCCACCAAGATGAAGCAACTCCTGCAGAGCAATGACTGCTTCTGCTCTGCTTAAGTCAGTAGGGGTCACTTAAGGGATTCAGTGGTAGTAGCAGCAAACCTGAGGACTCCCTTGCTTGCAGCTTGTCATTCTACCGTATAATATAGCTACAAATTCCCTTGTTTTCTCTCTGATTTTCCCATGAGTTACCTAATTCAAGTTCAAGAACACTCTTCCTCCCCACAATGACAAAAGATTTGTATGTTTGCCACTGGAGACAAATACCAGCTTATCTGATGTACAGGGACCCCAGAATTTGCATTGGCACAGGCAGAGGTTTGTGAGCAATGGAGATTCAGCTTCCAAGGTTTCCAAGTCCTGTAATCTACAAGTGACATTTCCATATTTCTTGTCCCAGGTTTGTTTATGGTTGCGCATGCTGCATGAGTCTTGCAGGCTGTTACTGAAGTTGAGCAATTGGCTCAGCGTAGATTTGTTTCTCTTGAAGAAGAGAAGGATCTTGTTACTAGCTGCTCTTGCATGGTCACTCTGTTAAAGTAGCCACATTTTGACCTTTTGGTTTGTTATTTGCACAATATTAGGCTGGAACCTAACTGACTTACCATCTTCAGGGTGCTCTCTCTGTCAGTGTGCCAATGTAAGGCTGCAGAGAGAAGTTTCTCCTCCACCTTTGGCCCTTTTGAAAATTTAGTGGGTGCATCATCCGTCAATATGTAATTCTGGAGAAGCAATCATGCCTTCCTCTCCGTTTTGTAGGCCACATGTCTCCTCTGAGTGCCAAACAAACAGCTCAAAAGTTGTATCATCTGCCCTTGCTGCTGAATTTGGACCTAGTCAATGGGGAAACAGAAAGAGAGGGGGATAAATGACAGAGATTTTCCTAGCATCTTCTGCCTGGGGAGAAATTGGTGGAGTAGAACAACAGGCTGGGCCTTCTGCTTCCCATAAACAACCATCACATGGGATTTCCTGTTTTGTGATAAAACGTTGCTAATAACAATAAAAACACTTGCACACTGGAGTGGTGGGTCTCTGTGGAATTTCTGAAAGAACTCAGCGTTACCTCTGTTTTACAGAGCAGGAAGGGAAGGCACTGAGAGGCAAAGTACCTGCCTCAAGCCACCCAGGGAAATGAGGATTACCTTGAGACAAACACTGTCTACCTCATCCCCAGTCACACATCTGACCCATCAGGGAGCACCAGGGCTGGTAGTGTTGAATATCATCAGATTAATTACCAAAAATAAAGCCTAACCACCTAGAGCCAAACTCTGCTGTGCTCATTTACTTACACCAGCTGGGAGTCTGTGGAAAAACTGTCCTGAGGGCCCTAAATGGAGTGTTATTCTTCCTTTCCCCCAGCTCACACAACCACAGAATCACAGCATGGTTTATGTTGGAAAGGCAGGGCCATCTTGCACTAAATCAAGTTCCTCAAAGCCCTGTCCAACCTGAACTTGAACGCTTTCAGAGGTGGGGCATCCGCAACTTCTCTGGGCAGCTTCACCACCCTCACAGTAAAGAATGTCTTCCTTATGCTCAAGCTAAATCTACACCTCAGTTTGAAAACATTGTCCCTTATCCTACCAGTACAGGCCTTTATATATTGCAAGGTTGCAGTAAGGTCACCCTGGAGTCTTCTGTTCTCTGGGCTGAACAACCCCAACTCTTCCAGCCTTTCTTCATATGAGAAGTGTTCCAGCCTTCTGACTGTTTTTGTGGCCCTCCTCTGGACCTGCTCTAACAGTTCCATGTCTTTCTTGTACTGGGGACGCCACTGCTGGCTGTAATACTCTAAGTAGGATCTCACAAGCGTAGAGACTCACCTCTCTCAACCTGCTGGCCACACTCCTTTTGATACAGTGCAGGAAGTGGTTGTCTTTCTGAGCTGCAAGCATGCATTGCCAGCTCAAATGTAACTTTTTCACCTGCTAGTATCTCCAAGACCTTCTCTGCAGAAGTGCTCTCAGTTCATTGATCCCCCAGTTTGTATTGATATTGGAAATTGCCTCAACCCAGGTGCAACCTTGCACTTGGCCTTGCTGAACCTCATGAGCGTCACACTGGCATACCCCTCAAGCCTGTTCTGGTTCTTCTGGATGACATCCCTTTCCTCAAAGCACTCATCTTGATTGCTGAGGGTGCTCTCAATCCCATGGTCTATGTCTTTGATGAAGGTACTGAACAAACAGTACCGGTCTCAAGTGACAGGACACCTCAACATTTCGCAGTCCCTTCAACTCGAACAAGAGCTCTATCTAGTGAGGTTCATGCTTCCTGGGGCCGCTTCAGCAACTGTCTTTGGCAATTTTGGCCCCAGCCAGGGCCATGGGGTGGACAAAAAACACCAAAATCTGCCTACAGACCCGATTGCCTTGGGAGAAGGCAGCAGGGAAGGCCACCATCAATTCCAGTTCCCCTCAGCTCTCGCATCTTTATGGCACAAGACACTTGTGCACACACGATACAAGACCCTTCCTCATGAGCTGAGTGACAGGGAGGTTGAGGAGCTGCTAATAGAGCTGGGCACCTGAGAAAATCGCCTTACTGATGGCAGTGCAAAACATTAAGTGAACAGCATGGGAAGGACCTTCAGGAGTGTGTTGTACCCATAGCTGTTCCCAAAAATGATGTATTTGGGGATTTTAGTGGAGGGAACTAAACTTCCCTCGGTTTTCTGAGCCATCAGTGAGCAGAAGGGATCTAGGGAGAAAAGCACTGGACCTACGGAAAGAAGCAAATGGGGTCCGAAAGTACGATGTAGTACACAAAGCAACACATTTTAAGAATCTCTTTTTTTTTTTTTTCTCTCTCTCTTATGCTTGTGCAGATTACATACCCTTGCTTTGTCCCTATGTGTGTGCATGTCCGTGGTCACCCAGGTCTGATGCCAAAGTGTTAATGGATTGGGTTCACCTGAAGATGGGGTTCAAGAAGGACTCGAATCTGCAGAAAATCAGATCTTTTTGAACTTCTGTATCTGTTTAGGTATCACAGTGCAAGCATTCACTAAGGGTTTTGAATGTGTAGGCCAGTATAGAGTTATGAGTCCTTTTTTTTAAAATTTGGCTCTTTAATTTTCTTTTTTTTCCCCCCCAGATTACTGCTGTTGGATAAAGAGGTTCCAAGCTAAAATAATCTACAGCTGTGGGATGCAAAGAGCAAATCTTTGACTCATACAGATTTCAGTTATTGAACTAGTCCTATGTACAGGCAAAGGAGTCAATCGCTCAAGGAGACACTTATTTAGATTAGGGAAAATGGGAACTATGCAATGCAAGATTGCTTTTAACAATATGATGTACTCCATCAGTGGATTACATCAGTAACTGAGTCAAAGCCTTACTTCCACAAGGGCTGGAGCTTCAAATCTGTCTAGACAAGCAATTTACAGCAGGGGAAAAAAAATCTAAATCATTGAATCCTAATGTTGTAAACAGTCTGTTATCAAGACTGGTAATACAGACAGAGCCCTACTGTTCTCACAGACCACCCACAAGAGAAAGAATTTGATATGGCAGCTTGCCCAAAAAATATATTTGCGATATACTGGTATGTGGTAACAACATGAAAGAGCTGTAAGAGTGAGGAGTGCTTTGCTGAGGGAGCAGCTGATGGGATTGTCCTTGACAGTGACTGCAGTATGTACTTCAGAAAATGTCAGTTCTCCTAAAACACAGCAGAAAGACAGAGAGGCTGCAAATGGTGTCCTTGGCTGTTCTACTGTGTCTTCTCATCTTCCCATTACTCATAACCTGTGTATAGATGGCCAATTTTCCTTTTTTTTTTTTTTTTCCTTCTTTTTAAAGAGCTTTCTTGCTTGTTAAAAAACACTTGTACATTTTTTAAGCCATGGTAGCATATATCTTGGTACCTGTGGGTTTCTGAGGATAAAGGTAGAGTTCAACATTACAACTAAGACTTTTCCAAAGTGAGACAGACTATCTGTCACTGTCTGTTGCTGCAACAGAAGCATGGCAGACATCTGGCATAAACTGCCCCTTGACATCCCCCTGCACCTCCTGGGAGAACCGTGAGACAATGAGAGCTTTCTAACCCACATTTTCAGTCTTGGATATTAAAGCTAGGTACATACATCCATGCTTATACCCTTAGGTCCCCACTTTAGAAAGGTATGTGTGATTTACATTCAAATTGCTGGCCAGATTACTCAGCAAGTTGAGAGAGTAATAGCAAAATACACTTCTGACCAAAGTCTCCTATGTTGATCTTCGTGTATTTTAACTTTTTAGAAATGATTAAAAACAAGAGTAACTGAAATGTTTATACAAAGCGTGTTTCAAACTAAAACTATCTAAACTTCTCCAATGTTTTACATCTAAATGAACCTGGGCATCTGTCATTAAAAACTGTAGCAAATGGACTAAATAAGAAACAACCTGTAAAACAGTTCTATCTCTCCAAAATGCTGTTGTTGTTGTTGTTGTTGCCAAGAAAGAAAACTGAAGTTTAAAATTCTGGCTAGTGTTACTGGCTACTTGCTTAGTGAAGATAAATACAGGAAAGGCAGCTGGCCCAAGAGGGCCATTGCATTCCTCACTCCCCTTCCCTTCCCTCTACCACTCTGCAAACTTTAGAGCTGGACAGTACAGAGAGAAGGAGTGGGGAGCAAGGTCAAACACAGATTTACACACCAAAGTCCCAACTTGATACTTTCGCTAGCAAAAAAGGGAGAGTGTAAAATCCACTGGGAGTAGACCTACTGCTGTTTGTACCTCCCTGAAGCATTAAGGCAAAGAGGATTGTTACTCTCTCTGAACAGATTACAGATCTAATGGGCTTCCCGAAGGAACCTTTTGGAAATGTCAAGGATAGCAAAATTCTGTGTGGCCAAATAATTATGTTTGCTACTGTTCAAGATGATAAAGGCCTATTTTAGTACAAAGAGAGACTTTGCTGAAATGCTGTGACCTAGAAGATATCCTCCTGATGAAAGACCTTGCTACATTGTAAGCACAGTGTGAGTTTTTGCTGGGGAAATATCTTCAGTAAATAGCTCAAAGAAAATTCTAGTGACCTTCCAGTACATAAAGGGGGCCTACAGGAAGGCAGGGGAAGGTCTATTTAAAAAGGTTTGTGATGATAAGACAAAGAGTAATGGCTTTAGGTGAGGAAAGGATAGATTTAGGTTGGATATTAGAAAAAAGTTCTTTAACATGAGGGTGATAGATCACTAGAATTGGCTGTCCAGAGAGGTGGTGGAGGCCCCATCCCTGGGGTCATTCAAGGTCAGGCTTGATGGGGCTCTGAGCAACCTGACCTAGGTAGAGATGTCCCTACTTGTGCAGGGAGGTCAGACCAGATGATCCCTAGAGGTCCTTTCCAGCCTAAAACATTCTATGATTCTATGATAAATGGATGTCAAAGTTCTGCTCACTGTCTTCAATCAGACAAGAATCACAAGAATCAGACTAGAATTCACAATGTAAGTAACTGATAGAAAGAAATAATTATATAAACATATTAATGCAAAAAAATACTTGGCAAAGGAAAGGAAGAAGTCAAAGGCAGTTTTGCTTTGGCATAAACTAAAGTATACTTGGCAGGGAAGAGAGCGCAGTGGGGGGAAGAGAGAGATAGAGGGAGTGGTGATTCAGGTGCCTGAGCTGGAGCAATAGAAGGGAAGTGATCTCAGCTGAGGACTGATGCTGGCACAAACGGGGTGTGTTGTCAGAAGTGATCTTTGAGGTTTCTGGGGCAAAGTGTCCCTCCTCGGAGACGAGAACATTTATCCCACATCAGAGAGGTGAAGCCACTTTCTTGGATGACCTATTAACACAAGTTGGTATTGCTGCTGTTTAACGACTTAGAACCCATTAGCACTCAAGTGCTGGAAAATCTAATTCTTGCCTTAAAGAATGTATAGCCTAAAATAACTTCTTGAAGAAAAAACATGCAGCATATAGTGGTATTATGATTGCTTGAATTCCCCTGAGCAGGCTAGGCCAAATTCTACAAGTGTACTTTAGAAAGTACTGATATATCATCATGAAAAACAAGGCAGGAGAAAGATTTCCAGTGACCTCAGTGGCCCTTGTCTCAAGCCCTAGTGAGACAAACTGACTTGTTGCATGAAAACAGACATCTTCTGCTGAGAATGGATATTGTATTTCAAGCAAAATACAGTGTTGTAATCCATCTTACTTAAAATGCTCAGTCCTAATAGGGTATTTGACGATGCACAAACTTCTTGCAGGGAAGTGACTAATAATCAGATCAATTGATACCTCTTCCTGAATACTGAACTGCTGTTATTGACAAACAAAACAAACAAAAACCAAAACAAACAAAAAAACATCAGCTCTTAAATGCTAATGTAGGCCAGGACCATGGACCCACTTTCTGGGAATGAGGTATAGGCTGGCCTCCCTTCTGGGACAGACACAGGCATGGCAAGGATGTGCTCTGAGTGCTATGGAGATGCCGTTGTGCCACTGGCTCAACGCAGGCTCCTTCCTCATCTGTCATACCGGAAAAGAGAAACTCTGCCTGGTGAGTGAATCTTCCTCCCGGGAAGGAGCAGACCAAGAAGTGGCTTCTCCACTAAGGGGTGCTACAAGAGCGTGTAACTGAAACAAGCAGCAGCTTGTGCATGGAAAACACCAACTGCGTGCTGCTAGAATCCGCAGAAAGTGAAGTTCTTCAGGAGCGCACCAAGCTGCACAAAAAGATAACAAGTCAGGGTTAGGAAAACAAGTTAGATCTTTAGGGTTTATGTGCACTGTTGTATACATAAGTAAGATTAAAAATTACGGGGAGCCATGCAGCTGACTGCACACTGATACCTCTGGGGGGCACTATGACCACAAAATTAAACCCTGCTAGATTTGCCTAGTGTTTTATCCCCCTATTTTGTTTCTTCTAGCGAGATTGTAAGCTTCATACGTTCATTCTGTTTCTCTGTCCAGTAGCATATACAGTCTTCTTTTAATTAAGAAAAAAGTCAAAAAACAAATAAAAGGCTGATTTCAAGAGTGTTTTTCTTGAGCCGGAACTCAGTGAAACCCAGGTAAAAAAATCAGAGCTTGTGATCTTTGTTCTGACCTCAGCCGTGCACAGACCACAGTGCATTTCAGCTCCATGCTGAGCTGGAAAGTCTTACAATCCAGTGGAAAGTCCTGCCTTTCATACACCTCTCAACAGCGTGCCACCCACATTAATAACTTCCGAAAGAGCCAACTGGGCATGCTTACCCAAAAGCCCACTGATGTCAAAACAGTATTGAAGAAGGATCAACACTACAGGAGATCAGCCCATAAGGGCACACCTGGTTCTGGTTTACGTCTGGTCTGCTTGCAGACTTTGGTCTAAATCCTCTGTGTTGTTCTGTTCCTAGCCACAGGCTAACATATGGCTGGGAGTCAGATCATCTGACTGCTTTATGGGCTCTTATCTTTCACTGTGCTCCACACAAGCAGAAATGCTTCTAGAACCTGCTCTGATGAAGCAAACAATGCTATAAGTGGCATTAGGTAATTAAAACATCTTTTTGCCTTTGAAAGAACATGAAAGAATGCTGTATACCTTCTCACTGATCAAAGGTTGTTATATTTCTCTTTTTGTTACAGATATTTATAGCATGCAAGGCTGCTTTAATCTGTCATTTAAATTTCCTAGTTTGTCAGGCTTTGGTTTTATCTCTGTTTTGACCAATAAGTTTTTGGTGTGAAAATATAACTGAGCATTTACACTCCTTTTTTATTCTAGTCTGGGTTTTCACCTGCATCTCCTTTCTAATTCACTCCACCCCTTACTCTCCAGCCTATATATATCAGGTGAGTAGCATTATCAATTTAAGATTATTGTAAATATTTACCTTTAAACAGAATGGAAATGTCTCAGATGTGACCAGAATGGTGTTCTCCTTCACATGCAGGAGGATAGTGGCAAAGGGACCTGAGTATGCATGGGAGGGTGGAAGAAAGAAAAGTAGGGAGCAGAAGTAGTCTGGAGAAAGAACTGGCTTTCAGCATTAGCAGCCAGAGAGAGGTTGAAGTTCCCTGGGCCATCCAGCAGCAGCGAGTTGCCTGGAAGCTTTCTGGGCACTGTCAGGGGCCACAAAGGATGTGGAACAAGGCTTTGTGCCACCTTCAGCAGCACAGCTGTAAGGTTACATACAGACTTCTTAGCAGCATTTTTAAAGCATGCTTCCACCTAAGTCACATTGAAGAGTCCAGGGTTGACTTTCTGAAAATGTAAATGTAGTTCTGAGTCCATGTGAGAGTTACAAGACAAGCAAAGCTTGTAACTTGAGTCAATTTAAGTAATCTGAGGGCATAATATCTGTTTTAAATGTATAAATCCTGATTCCGTAATATTTTAGTGTAAAGAATCCAAATTAGCTTAAAAAACTGAAGGAGCTTATCCCAGTGAGATCTTCCAGGGTCTGCTGCTGCTTGAGCTATGTCTGCTTCTTTTCTGGTGTTTCCTTGACCTTGTGTCTACACAGGTAGATCATTCTGGAAAATGACTTCTTGACTTCCTTAATTTGTTTTGGTCCTTCAGTAGGCCCAATATCTTGGAAAATTAAAGCCCCTTTGAGATGAAGATAAATCTTTTTTCTTAGCATGAGTTGAACACTTTGTAACTTCAATAAAGGGTCTCTCTTTACGTAGTTTTCGTCTTTCCGGTGGTAAAATGTCTGGGTCATCTGGAAAGAGAGCCTTTTACTGAAGAAAGGTATGCATCTAGTGGAAAAGAAGGGAATCTGGGGACAAGAGGTGGCTAGGGAAAAGGATGAGAGACTTATAGAAGTGGATCTTGTTGCAAAAGAGGATTGGAGAGATGCCTGGAAGATGTGAATTCTGGACATAACCTCCACTGGGACAACACAGGTATGAGGACTGCAGACAGAAAGATGAGGAATGTATCAAGTTGAGGGACTAGAACATGGGCCTAGGAGAGAAGAGAAATAGGCATGGAGATGGAAATTGACTTGGAGATGCAAATGCCTAACTAACAAGGGCAAGTGGATGGAGCTTCTGTGATGAGGGGAAATTGAAAAGGCAGCAATGATAATTTGTTTCTGGTTCCTGTGCTTTAAAAGCAATTAAAATATATAAACATTTCAATTATTACTGTCTACCTCATTGCTTCTCCTAAAGCTGCAGGCTTGTGGTGTTGCTCTAACAGCTCACTCCTGGCCTCACTTATTTCTAAGGGTCCTGAAATTCGTCCCTGCCACGTGGCTTGAAGTATGTGCCCACCAGTGGCCAAAACCCAGGCCTGTCCTATTTCTTCTTTCTCCTTCTCTGCAATTTTAGTATATGTCACAAACATGACTTCAGCCACACAATGGGAAAGAAATCAAGGTTATGTGGCCCTTGCTGCTCTCTCCAATAAGCAGGCTTACCCATGGCATGACAACTGTTGTAGTTCTGCATTTTTGTGACTCACTGTTTTGAGATGTGAGCCACTAAAATGTGCTATTTGGGTGTACGGCTCTGATAACATCTGGGCAATTTCATGTTTAACTGTGTCTCCTAATTTTGACAATTTACAGTAACTCCACCTGAGTTCTAAATATATTTCTTCCAGTCACTCTTCTAGGGCTGCATTCCTGCAATGTGGTATGGCCCACAGACCTAAGTTTTACTTAAAACTTGAAATTTTTTGGTGCTGAATTTCTCCAGAATGTAATTACTAAGAGATTCTGAAAGTGTTTTATGTATATCACGCTTAATCACTTGCACCCAAATATAATATGCAAGATGCTCCGAATGGATAAACAAAACACACTCTGCTTTATTTCCAGAGCAGGACAGTTTTGAAAAGGAGGATGTTTAATGATATATTCTGTACAAAAAAACATCAGAAGTTCTTGGTGTCTGACACAAATATTCACAGAACACTGTCAAACTATCCTCACATGCTGCTTTTATAGATCGAGGATTTAAAAGGCAGCTTTCTTCCCCCAAAGCTCCACCCACATCATAAATCAATGAATAGATCAATAAATAAAATAACAAAATGTCTCCATTGCTGATACACAGTAGATGCCAGTTTCTCTTCCTGTTCTGCTTGGCAGATCCCCAAGAATGGCACAGAGTGGGTGGCCCATACGTTGATAATCACCTTGATTCCCAGAGCTGACTCTGTTATTAAGCTGTGTCACTGATCCCATCTGGATTACAGAAACCCATCTTACTGATGAAATCACAGAGGATTTCAGTAAAAGTTGAATAATATTCTTTCAATATTGAATAACTGTGTGTGGACCTGGCAGTGCTTGCGACATAGGCATATGGAAAGCACATGAACAACATGTTCTACTCTGAATCTATTGTTTTAGTTTGTTTCCAGCAGTTTCAGTCCAGACAAATCCATTGCTAATAAATGACTTGTGATAGTTTTTTGGGAGAGAAAAATGTTATAGTAGAAGAACATCCTCCTCTCTTACCCCCTCCTCCTGCACGCCTTTTGGGATAGTATTAAAGCAATGTTAAATTAATGTTGTATACAAACAACTTTTTTTTTTTAAGCAAATCTGGCAGAAAGAAAGAAAGAAAACTGCACAGTGTAATAGGAATGAGGCAAAGTTTGTCAGGAGATAATCTTTTTAGGTTTACTGTTATACTTGGAAAAATCAGGCAGTCTTACAGGCACATATGCCCTTCTTAATGTCCTAATGTAATAAAAGATATTGTCTCCCCCAACAAATCTTGACTGCTTTTATCCTTGTACCGCCACAGCTACTTCAACACAACTGTTAGTGTAATGAATTCGTGTGCTCATGGACTACAGGCACAGATACTACTCATTTGCTAGTTGAAAATTTCAGATATTGTTTTTGATGTTTCTAAGATACACTCAGCCACCTCTTACCTTTTTTTTTTTTTTTACATCCTGCAATATTACATGTTTCACAGAAAAAAATAAACCAAATGTATTTTCAAAATTTCTTCTTAATTTTTAGACTTCTGGATATTCTCCAGTGTAGATGTAGATCTCTGCTTAATGTCAGCAACAGATTTGCTTTTCTTAACAGCTTCTTAATGACTCTATAGAGACAGGCTCTGGCTCTCCCAGGTGCAGTGTAGTTCTTGCAGTGGGCATATTCTTAATCCCATTTAAATGTGAAGTAATTTACTACCTTTTCTCCCAAAAGGCCACCCAGCACTGTCTGATATGGTGGAGGTGCTCACAAACACAGAAAGGTGACAACTGCCTACTGAGTGCATTTTCACACCATTCAGTAACTGTAGACCTTCATGTGGTGCATCTATGCCTGTGCTGAAGGTGACTAACTCCCGCTTTAAGGCTTGTTCTGCATGGGGTTTTGTCCTTCTCCTTTTTTTTTACACCAGCTACCTTCTTATGAAACCTTTATTTCTGTCTTTCCCTCCAAAGGGAAGCAGTGCAAAGAGCAGCTACAGCCTCTTACAGGATCTGAGGTCTGAGTACAATTGCTTGGTTCCCTGACTCATCCAGGGCTGGCAACTGCATGGACCATCCCTTCTTCTCCTTCTCATAAGGCTACTCTTGGTCCCTGGTGCTCAGAAACTGTGTTGCTGACCCTGACCCTGAGCAGTCTGAAACTGTGCTGTATAATTTGATGTAAGGTGACAGGCAAGCCCCTCAAGGATGAGGTGTTCCTCCTAGCTCCAGCACTGATCAAGCTATTGTGGATGGTCCTGGCCAGAGAGAGACACAGCTTGTGTACGCAGAAGTGGAATTCAGCTTATTTCACCTTCAGAAACTACTTATTGAATGTAGCAGTATAACTCAGGAAGAAGGCAGAGTTCCTCTAGGGACTGGTAAGCTGCTTTCAACCAGCTGGGGTGACTGTCCTCATGGCACCACATGTAGCATTGATGTAGGGAAAGCTGCATCTCAATTTGGAAGTCAGTGTAACACCTGGCTAATCCCAAGCAGTCTCAGGGCCATATAAGTCCATTTCCACTTCTGGAGGGACTAGTCCTTTTAGCATTCACAGGAATAAAGTAAGTGTGAAACATATGTCATATCTCCCTCACACATACATGCATGATGTGAATGATCTGAGACTGTCAAGTCATTTATAACACTGTTTGGTTTTTATTAGCAAGTAGACACAAAATTATTCATGTACATATCTTGCATATTCACAAATTATTTTCAGCTGTTATAAGGTAATAAATATTCTCATGCACCTGGCCATAATGGTGCTGCAATTCTTATATATCCCATTTGCCTTTCTTCCATCATTTCCTTTAAAAGTGCAGTATTGATCCATAAGGTTTCCAAAGTGTCACATAAGGTTTTGGAAGTGTGCATTCTGATTGAAGAAAATAAAGAGATATTGCTTGCTTGTCAAGTATGTCTTGAGCTCAGAGATAACCATATTAAAGACACAGTTGGGCTGCTAATTTTTGGAATTCAGCTCTTTCCTGCTGCTCTTATCATACCTTTGATTTGGTAATAAGCTGCAGAGACCATACGCCTCTGTTATATTGTGGTACCATTCATACTACTGGCACTCTCTAAGTAATAAAACTCATACTCACTCTTAAATGTTGTCACAGCATAGATTCTATAACAGGAGAGAGCATCTTAAAGTAAAATTCTGACAAGAACGAAGGCATAAGTAACTGAGCTTGGGCCAAGCTCCAAGTTGTTCTGCTTGAAGCTCATGGCATTTGTGCAGCTGTCCCCTAAGGAAGAGCCTCTTCCCTTCCAGACCACACATTGAGTACAGTAACCATGGCAGCACTTATCAAAACCAGAGTTCAAAATGACTAGAATTGCAGCTGCAGATCTGGTGCAAGTGTACAGGGAAGCTGCTGTAGCTGCCACTGCTCTCCATGCAGTGGTATTGGGGAGCCTTCCCACATAGCATAGTGCCAGGGAATTACAGGTGGGATTCCCTAAAGTTTCCACTCTGCTGGTAGAGCACAGAGTTTCAAATGCCAGGAAAGGGAAATAAGCTCATGGCTTTTTCAAATATTTTCTGTGGTGCTACTCTTAATATGTGTATGATTTGCAAAAAGAAGCGAGTGCCAGTGGACCTGCCATTTCACAGCTCAGTGGAGATAAGATTCTGTGTGGTGTTTTACCAACAAAATGAAAGATAAATGGCATTTGTCCTCGAGATGTGTTTCTAGCTGCCCTTCCCCCCACAGATGGCTCTGTGGTGCACTGACATCAATTTGTAATTGTGGGAGTTCGCTACCACATAGGGAGCAATTGTTGCCTTTCAAGATGCAGCTTTTTTCTTTTGAGACCATTAGGCTTTCCTATCAAGTCCAGACACTGGAAAAAATGGGGAGAATAAATCCTATAATGTTGCAATTTACAAAGCGTGAAGCTTTAGGATATTAAAATATACTGAAAAGGGTCTTCACTTTGTTAAACTCACTCATGTCCTCTGCTTTGACCTTGGCTCATTCAAATTAACATGAAGTTTCCTTGTGTCAGGGGAAAAAAAACAGTGAAGCAAAAAGGGCATATTATCACAAAAATGTCTGTGGTATCGGGTAAGATGGACAGCATTAAGAAAAATATGTTTCTTTGGAACACGGTAGCTCAGAATATTTTTATGCTTGTAGAAGCACAGAAGTCTTTTTGCCTTCATTTAGATATATTTTGAAAGTACAATAAAAAGTTACACTTTAGTTTGTCATTAGATAGTGTCTTGGATGTGTCCTGACACAGAACAGCATTTTGGAAATGTCATTTAAAATCTAATGTGAGATGAAACATAAGTCTTCAGTTTATGAGTATGGGTTGTAAAGACTATGAGTGACAGTCTGGCAGGAAGGTCCTGGCAAGGAGGATTACAGTGGATTTTAATAAGACTTTGGAATGTAATGAGGGTACTTTTGATGTCTACACATTTTGATACCTGCTTCTCCTTCCATGTGCTCCAGGGCTAATGCTGCAGCAATATAAATGCTGACTGAGTGCTACTCTGCACATTATACTGTGCTGTTCTAACTGCTGGATTGCCCCCTGGGGAAAAGCCACTGAAGAAAACCCTGCTACAGAGAATAACCACCTTGCAGCAACGGGATGAGTCAAGAGAACACCCATGCACCCAGAGTATATTTCACAGTATATTTCTCCTTTTCGCATGTGGTGAAAGATCATTTACCTCTAGAGATTATTGAACGCCATGAAGGGCAAGACCCCAGGTGACACTGTAGTCATTAGTTGCCCCTTCTGTGCCTCTCTCCCTTGCCCCCCACCCTTTGGAATAACTCTGTGTGAAGAGAACATTGAAGCCTGGCAAATGTCCTGGTCAATAGTGATGGAATTCCTAATAGTGCAACTGTTAGCCAGAGGAGATACCGTGGTAACCACTACCAGCTCCTCTAAAAAACATCACAACTTTAATAAATACTGCAATTCTTCTTTCTCTTTTAGGTGGGGGGCTTGCACAGCTAAGACCAAACCAAGCCTTTTGTTTTTTCCTGTAGGTGAAAGATGAGAAAGCTTCTTAGAACAGAGCTTAATCTGTGGAAAACTGAGAAACTCAGCTCACCCACTTCATAAAGAAAACTTGAAGGAAATTTTCCGTGTTAAAATTCCTCTTGTTGAAAAGCTGTGAAGTCATAAAATTCTAGTAAACAATGGTTTTCCATACAAAAGGGCTCTTCAGTCAATAGTTACTCTCTAAGCTGTTTCAAATCACCCTGGCTTCAATAAGCTCAGATCCTCAATCAGTGCAGGAAACAGTGTGACTTCTATAGATTTAGCTGCCGTTCAAAGTACTCGGTTGTGGGTCTGTCTATCTGTGTACAATTTTGTCATATTTTTCACAAATTTCCATTATTGTGTCTATCAGAGAGGACACAGAGAGATCAATTTTTAAACTGACTTATGAAGGGAGGCATCGCCTATACATTTTTTTTTTAATTGGGATGTAGACAGGAGTCCCACTTATTAAGACTGTAAATGGATTTGCAGTGTGGGGACAATTTAAAAGAGCTTCCTGAAGCAGACAAATAGTTTGCAGTCCCATATGAAGATTAATATCAGTACTATTTTTTATCTCTAAGACACTATGATGAATTTAAAAAATATAGCCCAAGATTTTCTATAGGAGTTGAAGCCCTTTTGTTTGTTTCAACAGAAAATATAAATGCTTTTAGTCTCAACCCTGTTCTGCTTTATCTAAGTAAATTAGAAATACAGTTGAAATGAAATGTATTTCCACTTAGTACAGTCTAAGCTCATAAATTGCCTTACTTTCTCCAACTGAAAGGGCATGTGCAGTGGATTGGGTACCACACATTCTTATTTCTTGCCAAGAGTGCAATCAGAGGTTCATTGGCATACTGCTGTGCATGTATTCATTGCTACTGCTGTGCTCTAGCAGGAGGTGTTCCAGAGAACAAATTTCTGATTTCATTAAAAAACTGCATCTTCCTATAGTTCACTGGTAGGATCAGTTGAGTTTTCAATCACAGGCAAACCAGGCAGTTGGAAAAGCGTCGTTGAAGAGAATGGACAAGATACATTTTTTAACCCCAAAATGCAGAATTTCATTTGGAGAATTTTCTCTCTCATAAAATAAAGCTGGATAATTTTCTAAACAGAATGTTATTTGAAAATACCAAAGCAAGCTTCTCAATTTTATATTTGGGATGTCTAATAGAACTTCTGCTTTTCTCTGTGTGGCTAATACACCTTGATGAGTTCAATGTGAATTCCAGCTTACTTGTTACAAAGTAAACAGTGGCAAAAAATAACTCCACTGAAAATTTCATCCATCTCTCTTTAACTGCACTTGTTTCCAGATTTATTTAGATTTAATGGATTTTAAGGCCACGGGAGACTGTTACTGTAGTTTATTTTTACCTTCTATGTAACTGAGGCAATATAATTCCCTGGAAAAATTCCTGCATCACTTACCATACTCTAGTCCCTCATCTGAAGAATTTTCATATGTATAGGAATCGATCTGAGAATTGTAGTGAAGCTAAAGACGCCCAGTCTCTACAAAAAACTTACAATCCAGAATGGTAAAAACAAGATGTGTGGCAGGTCTCTTAGCAGAAAAAAGCTGCTTTCTCTTCTGGCAGATAGCTGGGGTGTGTGGACTGTGTCTCTGATTGCAGGGGTTTGGATTTGAGAACACTGTAAATCTGTAAAAAACATGTTGGTAATACAGCCCTGTGGTAATCTCAGGTTCAGATTTAAGGTAACATAATTTTGAATTACTCTGCTGTCAGACATATTCTTCAGTTCTAAAACTCATGGGGTATTTGAATTTGTTTGAAATCTTGGCTCTTGAGTTGTCACGGAGCTACTTGGTTAATTGGAATTTATCTGCATTCCATATAGATTTCAGCAGACTTTCCACCACATTAAAATTTGCAGAACAAGATATGACAGGTCACTTTTACAATCATATATTCCCATGTTCAAATGGCAGGTTGTGTATTAATACGTCATTGCTTCATTTTTTTCTAAATATTTTAAGATTAAGATATTGAGGGTATTCTTATTACATGGGAGACCTGTTCATCATCTGTGCCTGTAGCTACTCTACTGTTTTGCAGTTGGATTTTCCACTCTGGCTCCAAAACAAATCATGTGGTTTAGATAATTTGGTCTGCATGCTATCTCACAAGTTTGAGAAACACAGCAGTCAAAACACTGTCTACAGAAATCCACCGATGGAGCTGCACCAAGAAGCATGCAGAGCTACTTTGAAGACAAACACTTGTTCCCAAAACAAACTTTCTATAAAGCTCTGTCTCTTCTGGCTGGAGNTCCTCCTTGAGGACAGGTGTTGATAAAGGATTCGTACTGGAAGAACAACTGAAATGTGTGCCACTGGCAATACTATCTTAAAGGTTTGCTATTCACTTGAAGCTCGTGAACACGATTCCTACTGCTTCTCATGTGATTACTTCAAAATGGGCCAAGATTTGCCAGTTAAAACATATGCCTAAATGCAATTGTTCAGATTCAGTTATTACTTGTCAGATAGTACAAGTGTGCTCTCCCCCAGGGAGAGTGCAGTAGAAATCTCTGTTTAAAAATCTGGACTAGCCTCTCCTTCTTCTTTGAGAATGAGCTTTAGTTTTTCTACTTCTCACAAGGGTAAGAAACAGAAGGGGATATCTGCTCATGGTTTTGTATCATTCCAAGGCTGACCAGACAAAAGTGGATGAGATAAGCTGTGACTTCGGGTAGTAAAGTCCAGATCCAGAAAACTATCTAGGTGCCATGTAGGTATAAGACAGCTAGGCACTGTTGTTGATTCCAGTGAAAGAGTTCTGCATAAAAAAGAACACAGTGTTAGCAAGCAGTCACTAACATTTTAGGAAATAATATATAACATAGAGAATGGTAAAAAATGTAATTTTGGTGTGACCCTCTGTTTGTGATATGTCTAAGTTTCTTTAGATAACTGAGTTTCAGATGCATATGGATATTCTCTGACACTTCCTTTAATCACTGAAATGTTCTGAGGCATGGATCCTCTAATCCCATGGCAGGTGTCTAGATAGGTCACAAAAATTCCTCCCCATTGGCCGCTGATGAAGTCTCATCTAATAGTTCATATCAACTAACATCTAGCTGCAGCAGTATGAAGTGATAAGTACTCATTAACTAAATAATAGATGTTCCTGTCTAAATTTTAGACACCTGTACTTAGATGAAATCTATTTCATTCCCTGTGACTGAGGAAATAAGTCTCTGAAAATGCTGCTGAAACTTAGTCTAAGTTGGTACTGTATTACCAGTACCTGTGTAGTAAAGAATCCCTCTAACAGAGCTGTGGAGTTGGTCTTTGGGGCACTCAGGACTAAACTTCTAAATTCCATGGTCCTCTTGCAAGGGTGCATGAGGCTTGTGACAGGACCCAGAAAAAGTGGCTTGCTCTTTTGCAAACTCTTTGCATGTTCAGGGTTCATGAGAATATTTTGGAGTGGGTATGGTGTGTATGCCATCCATCAGGCATTTTTAATGAGAAACAACTCTCACTACTCTCTTTTAAACATAGCATGTGGGGCACCTCTGCTGGTCACAGATAGCAGAAGAAAATAAAGGAAGAAACTCCAAAGTCATTTAGGGCTTTATAGGTCAAAGTCAACACCTTCACTTCAATCTGGAAAAGCAGCAGGAAAGCAGCAGAGATCACAGAGCACTGGTGTCACACATTGCCATGCTGAGGAGCTGTCAGCAGAAATCCAGTTCAAGGATTGCTAGAAAAACAACAGATAGCAAAAGGTTTGTTTTGCTTCATTTCAGCTGAGTTCTGAGGTTACCAGCCTTTACAGAACGAGGACGACAATGTACGTTTTTATAGTCCAGCGGAGTTCAGAGCCCTGGTAAGCAAGCAAAGCACTGCTTGGTCAGCTCCACACAGGCACAACAGTTCAAGGGTTCGTGTTTATCCCCCTCTCAGCTAAGCTGTTTTCTCAAGAACATCTTTGTTACTTTTTGCCATAAAACAAAAGGTCAGGTTTGATGTTGTTCCTAGAAATGTTCTTGTTGTTCTGTTTGTTTATATAACCCCCTTCTACTTCCATCTGATGGAGAATGAGCTCTGCTGCCTAATGCCAGCTGCACACAGGATGGTGAGAAGAATGACAGCCCCCAAAAGGGGCCTAGCGGAGAGGGACACAGAAGAGTGAAGAAAATAAAAGGAAAATAAGCAGAGTTTTGCCTCTGGCCATTTGCAAACAGCTTGTGAGATCCTCACATCACACACATTGCTGGGTAGCCTGTGACGTTTCTGAACACACAAGCTGTCATTTCCTCGCAAGAAGTCAGCACCATTAAACCCTTTCAGGCAACGTGGGTGGGCACTTTAGAAGACCTACTGTCTCATCCCATTCAGGAACTGCCCTCTGTCACTGCTCTCCTGGCATGTTGGATGTTTGTTCTTTAAGTAAATAAACTGGCCGGTGTCTCAGGCTAGCTGTGAATACTGTGTCCTCCCACCACCACCCTTTCCTGGCCACTCCAGGGAACAGGAGAAAAAAAAAGAAGAAAACAGCCAAAAGCAACAGCAAGATGAAAAGGTTCACAGAAAGCTCCAATGCCACCCACTAAGCCTCAACCTACAAATAACCAGTGACCAAATGGTGTCATTAGAGGCCCCAACATCCTGTCAGCACTCAGCCTTCCGATGGGAAGGCCATGGTGGAGGTGATTTCAAAACCATCTTTCCTCTCTTTTTCAAAAGGAAGATTCTGGGAAATGGTCATCACAGGATACTCAGTTTTCCTCCTTTCTTCCAAATGAACCTTTCACATTCCAAATCAGTGGTTAGCTTCAGCAAAACCAGAGGAATACTGTTAGAAGCCCTGTTGTCAACTTGCCTCCTTCCTAGGCTAATGGATATATTTGGTGTAGAAGGGAGATGTAAGATAATGAATCTACATCTGTTTTGTCAAGGGTGCACAAGGAAGGTTGTGAACAGGTTTAATTTGTGTTTACTGCATCCTCACTGCCTCTTTTTTCTGTCTCAGTGTTAAGCTGCAATGGGGAAAACAGATGTCTGCTACAAGACAGATTGTCTCTAGAGTTAATGGGGACTTTTTATATTGGCTGGCACCGCATACACACAGTTTTTAATATACTTCTGTTGGTGAATCCCTGGGTATTCACATTACCCACCTGTAGAAACCTCATTAAATCAGCTGGCTAGCCACCTTTAACTTCATATGTAGTCAGTGAGAAAAAATAAGAGCAAATCAGACTTATTCCAGTACCTCCTCTTTGAAACCACCAGCTGCATTATTTGCTCCCTCTCTCCCTTTCCTTCCTTCCCCCTCTCCACTGTCTCTCCATCACCGGATCCACAAAGTGCCAGAGATTTAATAAATTGATTCCTTCACACATTAGTCTTTGTGCCTATCTGCTACCCGGGAACAGAGTTTCTCACTGAAACACTGCTCCTGGAGAAGTCCTTTGTCTATTCATTGTGCAAAGAGAGTTAATTAAAGGAAGACTAGTGAAAAGTGACAGATCACAAGGGTTTGCTCTATTGGTTTTGCTTTCCTCCCCAAACACATTCACCTGTTTTGAGGGTGGATTTTGAGGGTGGATTGATGAACACCAACCACAACAGGAGATAAGGCATAGATGAACTGTGTCACCAGATGCATCCTGCAAAGGTGGGATGACTAAACTCAATGTTATTTTAGAGTGCCTAGCAAAACTGGCATCCAAGAGTGTGTGATTCAGTGACAATGTCATAGATCATGAGTTAGCCACAGTGAACCGTGGTGATGGTTCATTGATTTCCCTAGTCTCTCAATATGATTGTTTATAAATAACCTGGAAAAGACACAGTTATCAGCACCACTCCGTTAGACAAGCAGGGCAACAAGGCTAAGCCCACAGGCTAGAAGGTTTCAGACTCTGGAATTTGTCAAGAGAGGCAACAGCAAGCACAAACTTACTGGAAATCTCCTCTCTGAACCCCAGGCCCATGTAAATCACAATGTCACATCATAGAACTTCCACCTCCTGTTCCTAAAAGGACCAAGATTCAAAATTTAGAAGCAGATCCTTAGAGCTGAGTTTCTCTTGAGTTCAGCAGTGTTTACTACCACACGAGCTCCATCACTGTGCCTCCAAAACTCATACAAAAAGCAAAAAACCACCCCCAACCTCACCCAACCCTTATTTCTATCCTTCCATTCAAATTCTTTATTTTTCTATCATCCTTAACAGGAGGTCTTGTTACAACAGAGGCGTTCTTCACTTCTACAAATAGACAATATAAAAGAAAATAGGTTTAATGCCAAATTAAGGACACACAATGGATAAGCATAGAAAGTGACAACAGAAGCATTGAGTGCTTGATAGGAGCATCTTTAGCAGTTCCTGGAGGCCTGCTTTCAGCTTTGAAAAATCCTGTCTGTATATTTTGTTAAGAAACTAAAGCACATCCTGCATTTTCCAAAGATTTCAGCAAACTCTGAAATCACAGGAAGGAAAGGTCTATTGCTTTCAGGGAGAAATAAAGTGGTTTAGTGAGATCACATTTCTCCTTCCTCCTTTCTTTCAAATCAAACAAAGTTTAACATTTCTGCTGCATTCACTTAGACTGAAACAAAAAAATCAAAGCAAAAAGGGATCCAGCCAAAAAAAAAAGGTCATTTAATACAAAACTTCAGAATTCTAGTAAAAGGCACATCTTAGCTCTCAAAATTCCTCAAACAGAAAAAAAATCCTCAAGTGGTAGGTAAGCCACTACTGGCATGATTAAAGGAGCTTAAATAAGTGAAAACATGCAAAATAATTTGCCCAAAACATTTTAAAGCCTTTTGGAATCATATTGGCTATGGGAGTCAGGCTTCCACAGTTATTACAAGTAACAGGATTCAACATCCCTCCAATGCAATAGGCAATAATTTGGTTTGGTTTCAAGGCAGCTAATATCCTTCCTTTAAGAAATCTATTTTTGTCATGAACTAAACTCTTAATGCTCAGTGTGTTTAGCAAAAGACCACATGTACATAGATGCATCTGTAAGAGATTGAGCAAAATGTTATTTCAGATCAAGCATGTCACATTTTGCCAACAGTTTTGGATCTGTACTAGGCTTCAGCTGACAGCCTGGGAATGGCAGGGTACAACTGGTCGTTCACACCCGTTCCTCAGCCCCTTCAAAGTGGGAAGACACTGCTGCTCGCAGTGGCCAGGCCCTTACTACGGAACTGGCAAATGCTTCTAGTCCCAGTTCTCAGTCAAGTTCCTGTCTTGATGGCACTGGAGGCTTCCTCTCCTGATCAATTATGGAAGCATCCCTTCTCCACCTGATTTGACTCACAGCAAGAAGGAGAAGCCCTTGATCCCTCTCAGAGGCCAGATCCTGCGCCATCTCCTAGTTCCTCCTGGTTTTAGGGTGCAGTCAGAGCTACAGAGTGACCTAGCTGGTCCATAGCTTTAGTCATAGGCAGGACTGCAGTGGCTCTGGAGCCAGCCTTTCTAGCCTGCTGTGTGAGTCCTGGCTTTTCCTGCAAACACATTGGAGTGGTGTAAATACCACAACTCTATACAGCCCTCCTTAAAGCTGAACCAAACACGAATGACATTGTAAACACAGTAGTGCTAGCCATCTCATAGCCTATCTAAATGCCATCTGTCTCCCTGCTTGAGAGACTTACTTCTTTTTCTCTTCTAGTAACTATAGGACTTTTTTATCAGGTTCAGCTCTGCTTAGGGAAATTACTTTAAAATGGAAATGTACTTACTGTGTCTCACAGATTGAAGTCAAATATGCTGTTTATGTCCCTTGGCCTTGCAAGCACAGACTGGTAGCAGACACCAGGCAGAAAGTTTGTTCTATGTGTGTATCACTGAACTAGCTTGATATAGATTGATTTAGGAACACAGAACCAATTCAATGGAATGTTCGCACCGACACTTTATAGGGCAGAGCTGCAACTGAAGGCTGTAGTGGTGATGCTGAATACTAATGAGATAACATGTAATTTAATCCCAGTTGAAATTTGGAGCTGCTACTCACAGGAATCAAATACTTTAATTTAGATAAAGTCCAACTTTCACTAACAATGTAACTGTCCCATTTTACTCCTTGTACAATTTCTAGTGAAAAAATATAGCTAAAATATGGTTACTACAAGAACTATAATAATATTCTGGACTGTGAATTGTCTTTTTCTGATTTGCACCATGCGTGCAGAGAAGGCTAGAGGGTTAAGTAACTGTGCTTAAATGGTCACAGGAATGCACAAAAGGAATGTCTGTCCTCATTCCCTTCTATCCCTGAAACAGTTTTATAGAAAAAAAGGCCAACAAAACAGCACAGAAACTATGGCTTTGAATCCACTTCAATTTAATTAACACTATGCTAGTTACAAATGCAAATAGGTTCTCAAGCACACAGTTTGGCTGCCCTTCTGCTCTGTGGATTCAAGTTTGACTCCTTGCTTTGTTCTAACAGAACAAAAAGAGCAAAGAACAATGTGACCCTGACCCTTTTTTACCCCTTCACACACAAATGATCCCTTTTAATATTCAGACAAGCTGTGACATGAAGAGGTCCCATGAGAACAAACACCTGCCTTTTCTCTGACAGCACTTTGACCAGATTTTGCCTATCTAGTTTTTGAGCAACTTTTACATTCCTGTGGCTATTTTGTAAAGAAGATGGCAACACTGACATTCCTGGGACATAGTCTGTATTTCTATCCAGAAGTGTACAATGCACAGTCCCTTTCCACTGTGCCACACAAACACACTCCACCTGTGTTGCGAAAACGGGGGGGATAAGTCCGGTCTTGTGAAGCCGGCACCGAATATGCGACAGACGCAAATCTGGGAAACAAATAATAACCGTTTATTTACAGCAACATTTGCAGGTTCTTTTGGATTGCCGGTGACAAATTAAGAGCTACAGGTACACTACGGTTAACTGATATTATAACAACAACACACTAAAACCGACACACACACACGCTAACAACAATTTGCCCACTGTAAGCCCGGTCGCCTGGCTGATAGATCAGCCC
>VZZY01004745.1:0-19814 GCA_013400335.1 Eurystomus gularis | reverse complement strand
CTTCCCTTCCCTTCCCATAAAGTCTAAACTTGCAAGCTGTTCTTGCTTGTTACTATATGCATTAACAGATAGGAAGATTAATATAACATGATAATTAATTCCTGTACTTCATTTAATATCCACATTTATAGGACAAGGAACATACCTTTTTAATTTGTAAAATATGGACAGCCTGAAAATGTTTCTGCTAGATCAACCACTTTTAATATTAAGATCAGTGACACTTGCAATCCATACTTTCTTTTCTCTCTTTCTTTTTTTTTCTTTTTTAAAAAAATTGTATTCTTGTTCCTCAAGCAGTGCATGTCATGTAGGATAATAAGAGACTGCAGGACCTCAAGTATGTACTCTTTCACACTTGGTTGTGTAGAGCAATCTGAAATGAAGCTGACAGTAACAGCATTCTTTGAATGTTACCAAAAGCACAAAATAGCTCATATTTTCTAGCTCTAGTACTCAGGTAAGAGCAGAACTACAGCTTTCCACACTTTCTGACAGGGTGGTGGGTGATTTTTTTGTAATAAACTACTTTCTGTGGCAACAGTTCATAATTTATTCACTATATGAAATACATAATAATGATGACAATATAAAAGGGCTAATAAATTGCTAGTCCTTCTACAGCTATAAAGTAACATAAAAAAAGTGATGGAACATTTATAGTTCTTGACATGATACAGCATGTGGAGAATATTACCATCAAATATTAATTTTATTTGGAAGAAGTTACCAAGGGCAAGTGCATCATTAAAAACAATAGCATTTTAAGCTAGATATTAAAAAAAAAAAAAAAGAAAAAAAAGAGATGGGCAATTCATTTGTCCTGAATGAATTGACTGTATAACCTTGAATTAAACAAAAAACAAAACAAAACAAAAAAAACTATACATCCAAAGGATTAAGGCAGATACTGACAAATTGGAAGTCTGTTAATGAATCACACAAAATTGTCATTGAAGAACTCTGGATTATTTAATGGATTGAAGTATTCTAATGGTGTAGTCTTTTACCAGTTTTTGCAGATGTAAAATGTGAGTATTTTGCATGCTATCAGACCAGACAGTATTACAACTTTTTGTCTCTGGGTCACAGATAACATTTTTCCAAGTTGCAAAGAGGCTGCTAGAAGGTTACACATAATTTAAGAATCCAAAGCAGTTATTTTCTTCTGTAAATATATTCAATAAATGGTCAAGACTAATAATCTCACAGATTAACATTTAATATGACTGCTGTTTTAGATGAGACAATGTGTCTTTGCTGGTAGACAGTCATTAGTCAGAAGGGGAAGGGTGGCCTCTCTTCTTCCTTGGAATGGGCTGATCATTGATGTTGCTAAATCATCATCTTTCCACATTATTTTCTTTTTCTTGGTATTTTGTACATTTCCAAATCAGTGCTTTTTGCCTTTAATCTCTCATTTTCTGACTACCCTATCTCAATTAATCTACCTTTTCCTGCTTTGTGTAGCTTTACTATTCAGAAACTAATTTTCTCATTAAAAAAGACAGGAAAAAGAAAATACTTCCAACTCTACCTCAGTTCAGAAGATTGATTTCATGATCAGCCTTTTGAATTTAAATGCAGAACTTAAATTCCTCACAGGAAGTCACCTACAGAGTTAAACTGAGAAATAAAGGGCCTGGTATTTTAAGTTAATGATCATTGTGGGAAAATGTGAGAATGAGTGAAGCACTTACAAGTTCCCAGAAGACAGGTGTTATTGTAACCCGTTAAAATCACTCAGCTCTCCACAGTTTCTCCAATTCATCTTCATTCACTGTAAACTGTATTTCCAGTTTGGTTAACTGAATGGAATTATATTTTTAACTTGCAGTATTATCTATGGCATCCCTCCTCATTGCCATATTCTTGATTATTGGCTAACAGTAAATAATACCTTTTGCTGGCTGTTTACAATAACAGTTTGCTACCAGTTTAGAGTCATAATGTTTATAAATAGACCCAGCCTTAAGGGCTGTGAAATATATTAATATTAAATTGCTAAGAAAAATGAACAAAAAACTAAACCATAGTTGTTTTAGAATCCATGTGAGCCTTCCCTAGTGTAAAAATACAAGTGGCAACAATGACTGAAGCCTTTACAAATCCCATTTTCTGGGATAAAGTACAGTCTGTTAAGGACAGGGAAATAACTAATAGCAGATCCCAACTTTTAAAATATGAAATGATGATCAAAGAGCATATTTCAGCAATCAGATATTACATGGAATACAAGTTACCATAGGACATAACAGTATTTTAGTCATATTATTGCTTTCTAATCGTGTTGTTAGGAAGATAACCCAAGCTGCTACGAAAAAAATTTTGTCACAAAAAATGTCTACAACATAAATACATTTATCTTACAGAAATGAAATAATACATTTCCATATATTATGTCAACACAAGGAAGATAGGTGTGCCACGGAGCACAGGTTAAATACATAATCTGCACAAATTCCTTGCATATTTTTGCTAACTAGGTTATATTTACAACTATTTTATAAAAAGTAGTGAGTTTGGGGTATTATGAAATGTCATAAAAACCACATGACTTTATGGATAAACTAGAAGCAAAAAGCAAAATCAAGAATTTTCCTTATACAGGTCTTGTAATACATTAGGGAAAAAAATCTGGATTGAACTAAAGAAACTATCATCCAAACCAAAAGATTCCCACTGATTACATATGTTTATTTAATCCAAGGCCTTTTATTCCAGAAAAGTAAAGGCTAGACATTCATGTTTATATTTACTTGCCTCTTACTATTAATCCATGTACAGTACCTCTGACACTAGAAGATGTTGTGTCTCATTTTCCACAAGAAGAATTACAAACAGAAATGAAAATTGCCACAAGGTAGCTGTGTAACATACGGGAGACAGTCTAGAACCTAGTTGAAGATTGGTGCTGCTCTGACGTAGCCAACAGTCAGATATCCTCTCTGAATCCCTACAGAGGTGTAGCCTTCCATGAGGTCTCAAAAGAACCATTCCATGCTGCCCTTAGCAGCCGTGTTTAATAGATGTTACTGTCTATCTTTTGTAATCCCAACTCATGTGAATAAAGTCAAGAAGCAACACACCAGTGTTCTTACGTATCCAAAAAAAAGAAAAATAAAAATTAATATTTCTCAACTCCTTTAATATTTTGTTCAGTAAAACCCTTGTTTAGTTGAAGGCATTTAAGACTCAACTTAAAGAAAATGGACATTTAACTTTTGACTTTTGTAAGTTCTGGGGGTTAAAACAAGATCAACAAAACATTACAGAGTGAAGGAGACTAAGTCTTCTTTAACAAAAAAGTCAAGAACTGCTGAATGCAAACTGTAGAGCTGACTGAGTAATCATGGTAGGTGGAAGTTTTAGAATAACAAGTTTGCTTTTTGTAAGCAGTTGCAGGGTATGAACACCATAGGTGAGATCTTGGCACCTTTCATATCAATAGCAAAAAGCCAATTGATTTCAGTAAAACTGGAGTTTCAGCCACAGCAAGACAAAAGAATTAAGATAGTGGAGAAGAGGCATAAAAAGGAGATTAAAATGGAAAGGAAAAATTGAGGATGACAATCCTGTCTCTTCAAAAATTGCATATTTATGTATTAAGACAAATATTTACAAACTTACGTGTACATGTAAAAATACAGGTCTATGCATTAACACATTCACAAAGAGGCAATGGAAGCTCATCTTGATTCTGAGGTTCAACGGGTTTCTTTTAGAGTAGGAGATAGCAAGTTGTGCTATGACAGAGCTATCTAATCTATTTGTTTTTCACATTATGTTATAATAAATATTGACCTCAAGGGTGTGCTTATTTTTAAGATATAGCACAGATAGATTTCTAATATTATGAAAAGTGGACTTGTTGCATAGCAGAGACTTTGTTTTTTTCTTTTAGGCAAAGATTTTAAAGGCAAAATTTGGCTGACATTAATACAGGAAGAGGTAGGCTAAGATTTCTGGATAGAGGTATTGTAATTAGAGTTCGTTGGGAATTCATCAAATATTTATGTCTGCTATTTGCCAATGCTTCTGAACAAAACCTTTTGCTGAAATGTATAGTTCAATTTAGCAAGATTTTTCCTGTACCAGAAGGACTTAAGACCTACTAGAATAGAATATGAAGAAAACAGATTCTGACTAATCAATACGTTATCCAGCTTGAAATACATTGCAACTCCATTTAAAATCCAGATAAATATATTTTTGTATCCAGAAGGACAGCTATTACTTTTACCAAAATCGGCCACATCTTTATATATTTATACTCTTATTATATCTATTATATGTAATTTTCTTGTGAGTACTCTGAAAAACAAGAAATAACTCTGACCAAGAATACTTATTTTGCTTGCTTTCCATTTCAACCTTTCTGCAAACAGGAAAAAAATCCCAGCTGTTTCTATTTGTGTAAGTGTATCTTCTGATTATTATGTGTAACGGAGGTAACTCTAAGAGTATATACTCCACTTCACTGATTTTTTTTTGTCTTCTGGGAACCCAGTCACAGGCCTCAGACATTTCACAATGCTCAGGACAGACGTAGCGGTGGTATCATCATAAGGACACCACTGCCAGAAGAAAAGGCAACACTTTCCACAGAATCACAGAATGGTAGAGGTTGGAAGGGATCTCTGGAGATCATCTAGTCCAACCCCCTTGCCAAAGAAGGTTCACCTAGGCCAGGGCACACAGGAACGCATCCAGATGGGTCTTGAAAGTCTCCAGAGAAAGAGACACCACAGCCTCTCTGGGCAGCCTGTTCCACTTCTCTGTCACCTTCACAGTCAAGAATTTCCTCCTCATATTGAGGTGGAACTTCCTGTGTTCCAGCTTGTGCCCGTTGCCCCTCATCCTATCACTGGGCACCACTGACAATGACTGGCTCCATCTTCCTGACACCTACCCTTCATATATTTATAAACATTGATCAGATCCCCTCTCAGCCTTCTCTTTTCCAGGCTAAACAGCCCCAGGGATCTCACTCTTTCCTCATAAGAGTGATGCCCCAGTTTTTGTATTTGGTGATAACAGTAAGCTCTGTAACAACCTTTGTAAATCAATAAAGTTAAGCATTGATGCTCTAATACAATATTATTATAGAATTCTGCTAAAATAACAGTAACTCCAATTGAAACAATAATTAGCAATAATTGTAACAGTAAACAGTAAAAAAACAGTTAAAAAAGTAACAATTATGAAATTAGTTTAACAGGTTATATTTTAACATGTTGACAACAGTTTCAATGAAGGCTTTTCCTTCTCCTGCAGGAGATAACGTATCAGCCAAAAAAATTAATCAGTATGACTTCCAGACAATAAACTCTGACTAGCTTTTACTGCATCTGGTGTCTCATATAAAGATATTAACTCCTTGATGTTCCCAAGAAAATTGCTTTTGTGTCTTCCTAAAACTCTAGAGCAGAACATTTCTGAATCAACACTGGTATATATCTTATCTTCAAAAAGGGAAAGAGAGAGGAATCATGCTGGTCAGCCTCATCTCAATGCTTGAAAAGATGATGGAGCTAATTCTGGAAACCATTTCCAGATACATGAAGGACAATAACGTGTTTGGGAGTAGCGAGCATGTATTAACGAAGTGACCTCATGAAAAGTCAGCAAAGGAAAGTGCAAAGTCGTGCACTGAAGGAGTAATAATCCCATGCATCATTATACAATGGGGACCTGCCAGCTAGAAAACAGATTTACAGAAAAAATGATTGTTGCTTACAATGAGAATAAAGAACAGAACCTGAGAAGCCACCAGTTACTTAAAAGTAATTTAAAATTTCCGTAGCCCAATGACTTCAATAATATCGCAGAGCATTAATGGGAAGACTTGATTTGCTGCAGATTTATTTTTAAAGTAGGAGCAAATCTCAAGCCACCATAGTAACTGCAGCGGGTTGTGTATCATATTTGAGGAACAAATATTTTTGTCACAAACTTGATAAGTACTTCATAAATATTTATCTTTACTTTGAAAAAAAAAGTGTAGTAAAGTGTTTCATATTGTAAAACTTATGACATGGATTCCAAATATTGTGAGATGGTATAGTGTGTCTATATGAAGTAAATTCTTAGTCTTATTCACTGAATTATTGTAAGCAGTATGTCAAACTTTTAAATAGAAAATAGCAAACTATTTACGGTTGATTTCAGCTTCTTAATTTTTTCCTGATCCAATAGCTATAATACCATATAAATTTACCATATACATTATTGAAGAATTTTCATTATAATTACAATTTGGCACCGTTAGAAACCCATGTGAGCACTATAAAATGTGAAAATTGATTTGATCTACTCTGAATATTTATATCATATATTTTTAAAAATAATTGTGCCTCAGCCATCTATGTATTGTATATATAAAATAGAAACTTTGCACCTAATTTTCACTTTAGGTTTAGCAATAAAAAATAAAGATACAACAACTTTGAGCAAAATAAATTAATATAAAATATAGCCTTTATAAAGTTAACATTAAGGATGCTCACATCCAGAGTACTGTGTCTACCTCTGGGCTCCTCAGTGCAAGAAAGATATGGACATACTAGAGCCAGTCTAGTGCGTGGACACAAAAACAATAGAGACAGAAACTGGAGCTTTTTTCATGTGCAGAGAGGCTGAGAGAGCTGGGACTTTTCATCATGGAGACAAGCCCTGCAAGCTCAGAGGGAATCTTCTCAGTTTGTGTAAGTACCTGAGCCTGACTCTTCTCAGTAGTACCCAGGACAAGAGGCATGAGACACAAAATAAAATGCATGAGACACAAAATAAAATACATGAGATTCTAGCTGAACACATGAAAAAAACACTTATTTTAATTTTTTTATTGTGAAGCTGATCAAACACTTCAGCCTATCCAGAGAGGCTGTGGAGGCTACATCCATAGAGATGTTCAAAACAGAAATGGACATGATCCTGGGCAACTTACTGTAGGCAGCCATGCTTGAGCAGTGGGGTTGCAGCAGATGATCTCAAGAGGTTCCTTCCAGCTTAAACAATTCAGGGATTTATTTATAAATTATTTAAAAATATTTAGCAAAATATAGTTTAGCTACCATTATAAATCACTTGCAAACTAGAATGCACAAAACAATTTATAAACTTCTCTGTGCTATGCTGGAAGCTTTCTCCATTGTTTCTAAACATCTATTTTATTAAGCATTTATAAATATCAGCTGCACTTAAACCATTATTATCACTGCTGAACTGGTAGGCTCCAAATAATTTTTTTGTGTTAAACTCCACCCTGCCCAGCAAGGGACCTAAAAAGAAACTGCAGGGGCTGGCCTCTAGGGGAAAAGGCCAGGGGCTGCCCTTTGCTGGTGCCAGCTGGTTCCAGCTGATTCCAGCTGACTTTAAAGGACCCACTGCAGGACACAGCTGATCCTGTCCACCATGGGTGAGGCACCTCTGGGAAAATGTGTTTAAGAAAGGGCAGAAACTTCTAGATGAGAAGTAGCAGAGATGGAGACTTATGGAGGACTCAATTTTCTGCTGCAGCCTGTGAGATCCCATGCTGGAGCAGGGAAAAGTGTGAGAGAAAGGAGTGGCAGAGAGAAACCACAAGGTACTAACTGCACCTCCCCAGTCCTCCACATCTCCTGCACTGCTCAGGGGAGGCTAGAGGCTAGAGGAGTTCAGAGTGAAGAAGACAAGTTGAGCCTGGAAAAGGAGGGGAAGAAAAGTGTTGTCTTAATGTTTATCTTTTTGTTTTCCACTACCTGAATTAGCAACTACATTTTAACTTTTAACTGGAAATAAATTAAGTTAATCTTCTCCAAGATGAGGTTTTCTTGCCTGTGATGATAATTAGGAAGTGATGTTCCTGTCTTTATCTCAGCCCACAAACTTTCTTATTCATGTTCAGTGGGAGTTTGACTGTTAGCCAGAGCTATCTCACTACAGGTTCTTAAAGGTGGACATAAATTCAGAGAGATAGTAAGCCAAACTTCTGTATTGGTGTGATAAATCTTCGCTTAGGTTCTGTCCAAGGTTTGCAGAGGCTTAACCGAACTCTGCTCACTTTCAGCATTCATTTCTGATTTCTGCATTCTCTCCTGGTCTGTAAAATCTTCTGTTAAAGTCACCAAGTTCTAATTGTTCCATTCTAACAATTCTGTGTTACATATGCCCACTATACTTCATTTCATAAATATTTTAGCGCTAATCTGGAAGGGCTGAACTGCAGTTTGAGAAACTGCAGAGAGACTTTTCTATCCAATGGGCTGTAGGATAAGGGTGGAGTACTTCCTACTGGTTACAGAATAGGAAACTTGTGTCCAGCAACTCCTAATATTCTTTGCAAAATGAAGAAACATGCATGACTTTTTTTCCCAGTAACTAATACTAAGTGCAAAGTCTATTTGAAATGCTTCCTTTCAACAGAGGTAGAATATTTGTGTATCTGAAGAAAACTCAGTGCAGAATTCACACCATTTCCTGACAGTTCATGTCTGTAAATTCTTAATCTAGTTAGGTTACGTTCTTTTCCTTTATAAATTAATATTTTTGCTTAGCTGGTGTAGAATATGTGTTTAGTGCTCTCTTTCCACGTCTCACTTCTCACATTTCCTAGCATGTAGTTTCGTTACTTCCCTATGGTATTTACTTTCTGTTGTCTCTTATTATATTTTTGTTGCCTCTTATTTTATTAGATGGGGACTGGGGGAGAAAAGTACCTCCCACTGTAAAAGAAGATCAGGTTCTGTGCAGTGGATAAGGGATTGGTTGGATGGTCACAGCCCTTTGCTGTCTGTTTGTTTACCTTTTAACCTGAATTTATTTGAAGTTTTTAGTCTACTTGTTTTAACGTTATTTGTTTGTGGGTTGGTGTTCTTTTTGGTTTTGTTTTTCATAACATCAATTTTGTTCTTTAAACAATTATTGGTTTTAGGAGAAACTGTGATCTTTTGGCCTCTTCTGATCTTGTTTGCAAATATATGTAGAATATCTTTTTCATTAATAACATTCTGAAACAATGGCTTTCATGTTTAGGTAAATGTGAAAAAGAAGGTGATAAAGGTAAAAAATAAGGCAATATTTTTAATCATTATTTTGTTTCCTTTTAATAGCTTCTCAAAGGTCTTCATAGTTTGTAGTATTTCTACAATGAGATGATACTGTTCATGACACTAGCTGGCAGAAATGGGCAATTTTTTTGGCTTAAAAAATGCTCTACTATATGTATAAAACCGGAAATACATAAATGATGTATTTGTCAAAATTACAGAGAGAAAACACATATTGACTTATTAATATTCTTGAAAGGGACAATGGACAAGAACAGCTAGTTCTTTAATTAGCCGGCTTTTTCCTGCAACTATTCCCGTGATATTCAGAAGTATGAAAATATAAAATAAGCAGCTTTTATTTATATATAATTATTTATAAATGGCTCGACTGTGTTATACACAAAGATCATTCTCTGATAGTATTGCACTGATCACAGTGAAATAAAGGCAGAATCACAGCTGCTGCACAACAGAGACATAACTGTGTACGCACATTTTGTTCTCAAGCTAAAAATAACTCTTGCTACTTGAAGACACTGTGACTTTCCTTTTTGAACTAATCTCAGACTTTTTTGCAAAGAACATATTTGAGCAAGATTTTGAGATCTTGGAGACTATTGAGAGCTTGTCCATTGCCGATCAAACATTTAAACTTTGGTTCCAGAGGCACACTTCTTTTCATAAGCTTGCATGAAATTTTATTTTAAGCAGTGAACTTTCCTGCCTTAATTTTCCATTTTGTTTGACAAATTATTTTATTAGGTAGGCTCATAACATTTTGTTTGTTTGTTTGTTTTCATTTCACTTGACAAGATGCAGCACTCAAGATAGTGCCACAAATGGTGTTTAAACATGATTGTACTGATCTTTTCCTCGAATAAATCCAATGTCTCTGATAAAGCTTCCTTCAGTGTATGTGAGATCACATTAGCAATACTTGACAACTGAAAAATATATTGTCTCTTTCTTAAACATTTCTTCATTAATTCAAACACAATTTGTGAATACATGTGTGATTTTTATATACATATATGTGCAATCATACCATGACCATAAGACATTAAAAGTAAGGTAGTGCACAGTAAAGAGTGTATGTAGTCAAGAACATATAAACTGATCAGATGATCAGAGGCCTGGAACACCCCTCCTATGAAGAAAGGCTGAGGGAGTTGGGGTTCAGCCTAGAGAAGAGAAGGATCTGGGGAGACTGTATCATGGCCTTTCAATTCTTAAAGGGGGCTTATTAGAAAGATAAAGACTTTTCACCACGGCCTGTAGGAATAGAACAATGAGTAAAGGCTTTGAGCTAAAAGGGGGTAGTTTTACTAGGTATAAGGAAGAAATTTTTGCAATGAGAGTGGTGAGACACTGGAAGAGGTTGCTCAGAAAAGCTGTGGACACTCCATCCCTAGAAGTGTTAAATGTCAGGTTGGACAGGGCCTTGAGCAACCGGATCTAGTGGAACAAGTCCTTCCTCCCTGCAGGGGGAGTTGAAATAGATGATCTTCAAAGGTCCCTTCTAAAAAACTGTTCTATGATTTTATGATTTTCTCAAAATATCATTACAATAAATATTCTAAAACTTAAGCAGAATTCAAATAATTTCATCTACCTGTTATAAAATAAGAAAAATGCAATATAACAATTTAATTTTATGCTTTTGTAGTTTAAATTTAATTTGAGGTTAATGAGTAGGCAAGCAGGTCATACAGGCTCATATTTTCTATTCCATTTTCATACATCCCAGTTGAGAATAATTCTAATGAAAATGAATTTGTATTTCTAACTAATTGGCCAGTTAATGGTGGTTTTGCTTGCAGACAAAATGTAAGAAGTTGACATCTGAGATAGTTAAGATTTCAGTGCAGAATGATGGCATATGTGAGGTCTGAAAATCACTTTGAGATGGCTGAAATAATAGGTTACAAAAATCCCCTGGTCTTTGGTCCTTCCTGAGTGAAATACCTGCTTTCTGTAATATGTAGAGCAGGACTAAAGACTGAATTTTTGAAAACTTGAACTTTTCAATATGAGATAGCAGTTTCTCTGTTGTTGTCAACCTGTGCTGTGATCTTGTCTTAGGACTTAAAAATTCAAAAATGTTTCCTAAAAATTAACAATAATACATCCTGATATTATAACAACACAATAATTAGAGCAACGAAGTCTTATGGGAACTCCTTTTGCAACAGTAAAGCACACATCCAGAGAAATAGCTCTACGGAAAATAGGGTATCCTTTCTGTTCATAGTCTGTCATATAGATTATATACAGTGGTATCTTTATTGAAGGTGAACTGTCAAGCTTAGCTCTGACAGTGTCCCTTGCACACTAGTTATGTACCATTGCCTTACACTGGTGTCTGTTCTAAAACTTATTATCTGAAGGAAGCCAAGGAAATAAAACTAGAATTAGCAAACAGACAAACAATCAGACAATTTGAAAATAAAGGAATTGAAACTCAAATAAGTCAAATTACATTTTTCATAATATTTTTATATTACTGTTAAAATCAACAAGACGACCTAATTTACACATAACAAAGAAATATTGGTTTTACCAAGGGAAAGTCATGTTTGACCAACCTGATAGCCTTTTATGAAGACATATCCAGGTGGATAGATGATGGTAGAGCAGTGGATGTGGTTTATCTTGATTTCAGTAAGGCATTTGACACAGTCTCCCACAGCATCCTTACAGATAAACTGAGGAAGGGTGGTTTAGATGATCGGGTAGTGAGGTGGATAGTGAACTGGTTGAAGGAAAGTAGTCAGAGAGTTCTGGTCAATGGCACAGAGTCCAGTTGGAGTCCTGTATCTAGTGGAGTCCCTCAAGGGTCGGTACTGGGACCAGTACTATTCAATATATTCATCAACGACCTGGATGAGGGAACAGAGTGCACTGTCAGCAAATTTGCTGATGACACAAAGCTGGGAGGAATGGCTGACACACCTGAAGGCTGTGCTGCCATTCAGTNGGGGTCCTGGTGGACAACAGGATGACCATGAGCCAGCAATGTGCCCTTGTGGCAAAGAAGTCCAATAGCATCCTGGGGTGTATTAGAAGAGGTGTGGTTAGTAGGTCCAGAGAGTTCTCCTCCCCCTCTACTCTGCCCTGGTGAGACCACATCTGGAGTACTGTGTCCAGTTCTGGGCCCCTCAGTTCAAGAAGGACACAGAACTGCTTGAAAGAGTCCAGTGAAGAGCCACGATTAAGGGAGTGGAACATCTCTCTTATGAGGAAAGGCTGAAGGAGCTGGGTCTCTTTAGTTTGGAGGAGGCTGAAGGGTGACCTCATTAATGTTTATAAATATGTAAAGGGTGAGTGTCAGGAGAATGGAGCCAGACTCTTCCCAGTGGTGTCCAATGATAGGACAAGGGGTAATGGGAGCAAGCTGGAACATAGGAGGTTCCACATAAGGAAAAACGTTTTCACTGTGAGGGTGACAGAGAAGTGGAACAAGCTTCCCAGAGAGGTTGTGGAGTCTCCTTCTCTGGAGATATTCAAGACCCACCTGGATGCATTCTTGTGTGACCTGGTCTAGGTGATCCTGTTCTGGCAGGGGGGTTGGACTTGATGATATTTTGAGGTCCCTTCCAACCCCTAACATTGTGTGATTTTGTGATATGTGGCAAGCATGTTTTATCTTTTTTCAAAATTCAAGTTTCTTAGCATGAACAATTGCTTTGAAATGATTCAGTGTCTAGCATTTGTTAAGGATGCTTACACTGAAAGAAAGACTTATAATTTAGGTATATTACAGTCATGTAACTATTATCTTGGATTGTCAGCACCTTGGCTACGTTGAAGTTCTTATTGCCGAGACTGATTAAAATAAATGGAGATACGTTTTCTAAGCTGAGATCCATTCACAGTCAGTGGAAGAAAGGATATGCAGGAAGACAGTCAAACTAAGAATTCCTTTTCCCCTCCATTAACTCCAAAGGAGTCTAGGATGAATTGTTCTGTGTTAGAAGTCAGTGACTGCGGTATATAATGTTATGTGAGATTAACTCAAATATAGAATTTTACCATTAACCCTGGGGTAATTTGGTGTTCTCTATTTTATTTTATCTCAGAAGTATCGTTTCTCTTAATTTTTGTTTCACATGTTTTCATATTGTATTGAAAACTTGAAGAATAAACTTTACCATAGTTATAGCTGTTGAATAAATAGAAATTTGACGAGAAAATGACCAAGAGTCTCCTGGGTTGGTTTGGGGTTTTTTCTGTGTTGGTTTAGGTTTTTTGTGTTTGTTTTGCTTTTGCTTTTTTTTTCCTTCTGTTTAATAAGACAACAAATATGATCACAAAAAAAGCTTGTCAGTCAGTCATTTGTGTGAGTACATGTGAAATGCCACTACGACCTGATCAACCATTCTTTCTCCTCAGTAATATGTTATCTACAGTAACTGTAGATATCTACAGTACTGATCCTAGGGTAAACAATGACTGCTTAACATAATTGTTAAAGTCCAAGATTTATGTTTTTATGTCTATCTTCAAACAAAAATTAATAGAGAGCCAAATCTCATCATTTCAATGAGGTGAAATTCCTGAGAAATGGAGCCAAGCACAGATTCAGACTGGATTCAAATAATATATCCATTCCAAGGGTGATAACTAATGAATTAATTTAAGCAATTTACTTCTTGCCCTATTCCTTATTTTCAAATAATCCCATTCAGGTTGTATTAATAGTGCATCTTAGAGGGATATTTTTTTCACAGTTCAGAGAAAAAAGACATAGAACATAATTCCAAAGGAAAGCACTGGGAAGAGCTTGTTATTTACACTGTGGACATGAAGGTAAATCTTCAAAGCAATCTTATGTACACACTTAATACATTTCATGACTATACTAACAGACAGAATTCCAGCTCATGTATAGATCCCAAATGTAATTTTATTACACTTTCTATTGCTATGAATTATACAGGATTTTGCATTTCAATGCTATTGTGTGCTACTGTGCTAGCAAATTCATCTGAAAAGCACTCAGCAACAGCAATAGGAAAGCATTGTGTTAAGCACCCAACATCACTAACATGGCAAGAAAAAAGTCATTTGGTCCATGCTGAAACAGTTCTTGCAAAAAAAGGAAGTGCAATCCCAGTAAAAGTCCTTTACCCCTTTTCAAGCTGAGAACCCAAACATATTCACAGCCCTTGCTACAGAAATTTCTCTCAGATTTTTCCATGCCAGTCGTTTTGTTCATAAATGATCAGAGGTTTGCAGCTTTCAAATTCAGCTGAATTTAGACTTCCTTCTGGACATGTTTCTTAAATATATTAAATAATGCCATGTCTCTTAAGTAAAATTGGTGGTGTTCTCTCATGATTGTAGCACTTCCTTTTACTAGTATTAAGAATGTAATCACATGAATGTTGCTTTCTAAAGACTGAATTAAAAGAATGAGGACTCAAGTTTGCCATTCCAAGCACAAAGCTCTGCTATTAAAGGCTACAACACGTAGATTTATACAAAAAGTCTGAATGGAAGTTGGATATGCCTTGAAAACATCCAGTCCACTGAAAATATTATTTCTTTTTGTCTGCTTCTAGTGAACCCTCTCTTTCTTTAGCAAAGCTACAAGTTTTTATGTTTCCTTTTTTTTTTTTTCTGCACACCCAAATGCTAAAGGGATCTTTCTGCCTCATATAGTCGTATACTATTTATGAAAAGGAGTAATGCCTTTTTAACATCATATTCATTATTCAAACTATTAGTTAATTACATAAAGATTCATTCACTTCTTTTATAAGAAGACAAGTAAAATTTGTGGCATAAATCTTTGGTTGTGAAGAATTGGACAGCTCTAGTCTTCACTTGCAGTCTTTGCACAGACAGTACAGACGATATGACCGCTTAATTGTGCATAGCTAATGGATATAATAAAAATCCTACATCAAAACGCATGGGCCTTAGACAATTTAAATGGTTTTTAAGCAGTGTATATTATTTTAATGTATTAAACACTTTCAGAGCCACATTTCTACCACTATCTTCTGCTCTAATTAGTATTGACATCAGAATTGTAAGTATGTGATTGTTAAATTGTTTGCTATATGCTCCCAGATATTTGTTGCATACTATCTCTTGTTCTGAGATAAATTGGTGGTGGTGGAGATTATTCTGCTGATGGCCTCGAAGTTCAGGCTTGATTTCAGTCTAGACTGGTATAGCTGTAAATCTAACTGAAAACAATAATTTCTGATTAGTAAATAACATAAATTAACTTGAGGTCTTTGTCATATTCTTAAAAGAACTTGTAATCAAAGCACAAAGCTCATGTTATTCCTTATTACAGTTCTGGAAGAGAGTGCTTAGCAAATTCACACCTTTAGTTCCATTAACCTCAGTAACAACTTTGAACTGTAAGTTGCTACCACTATTTTGACTACAGTTTTTGCAAAAAAATGAATTGTTTTTTACTGTAGCTGCAAAACTTCCTATAATTTTTCCTTACCAACTGAGCAAAGAAATCCCAGTTCTTGGTTTAACATCTAAAGTGCACAGCAATTTAAAGCTACAATGTACATTGCAGTTGTAATGTCTTAGAATATGGGACTTTTTATCTCATGCACAAAAATTTCCTACTCATAGGAATCAGACAAACGTAGAAACAAGAGGCTAAGATCAGCTAAGTTTCTTCCTCACAACATTGAGCCGCTTACTCTGATATAAGGTGACCTGTGCTAATTTTGTCAACATTTTTCTAGGTGCTTTATTACATCAAAGACTGGGTTTTGAGGAATACAGTTACTGCCAATAGGAAAATGTCAAACATATTAGCTTAATATTTTTTACATATTTGTAATTGTAACACTTCAAAATTTATAAACAATTTACGTATTTCTTCTTTTGAGATATCATAAATCTAATGTTTGACTACTATCATCTGGCTAGCATCTAGTTTAATACAAAATAACATAATAAACTTAAAATTTTTGAACAATGTAAATCAGTTGTTCATAAAACAAGCTGCAGTTGCCCTGTGAGGCACATTCTTATGAGTAGAAAGATAACCCACGTATTAATAATACATTCACATTTTATGTGATAACATTTGTTACTGGAAAACCGTAAGGATCATGCTGATGCTGTTTAAGATAAGCCAATATGTACTACATTTCTATTTTCTCCCAAGCATAATTTTCTAGTAAATTCTTTGGGAAAAGGCCCTTTAAGACAGATTTAAAAGAATTTTTTTTAATGTTCTGCTTTTTCAGTCATATTATTTTTAAGATTGCTGATTATACTCAATATAATTGCACTAGTTAGTAGACCAAGATATTTGAAACTTCATGAACATAATAAATATAGCAAATATATCATTTGCACTATTCATTTTACATCATCTACCATTAACTCTTTCTCATTCTTCTTTCTTCCCTCTGAATCCTCTGATGCCCACTGCAGAAAAAATGAAAATCGGAAAAAATGCCAAATAAAACTAATTTTTTGCATGTTATAGAGATCTATATATCCTTCTTTATTGAAGCAAACAGAATTTCAAACCTTGAAACTTGCAAAATTTTACTTAAAATAAAGCAAAAATATTAAAAGTTCACGTCATCAAAAATGAACAAGTATTTACATCTAACAAGGCGAAATGAATTTGGCGTGTATTTGGATGAATAAAGTGATAAATATTTAGGAAAGGAAAAGAGAAAATAATGTTTGCTTATTTTCTATGTTTATTGATGTCTTTAGTTTCACTAGGTGACTAGGTGACCACTAGGTGTGACTGTTCCCACGAAAACTCCCTCAGGCTCATCAGTCCCTGGTCATGAACTCACACCCTCTTTCAGCCTCCCCAGAGCCACCCGTGCCCCAGCCCAGCTTTGGTCTATCCTCATCCTCAGGGCAGTGCCCAATGCCCAGGTCTGGGGCTGCCCCTGGTGCTCTCTGGCCTTCCCTGTTCTCCAGCTGGGGTGGTGGGACAGGCCCTCGCTGTCAGTCTGTGTCCTGCTGCCTCCATGGGGAGCCCCTACAGCTTTTGATTGTCACTGAGGCACCCACAGAACAGACAGCAGCAGCTATCCAAAACTGGGGGCTTGTTGTAACCAAAGTTGTCTGGCATTCCTGGCAAAATCAAATTATAAGTTTGGATGTCTGTTGGAAATATAACCGCACAACTAATTCCAAAACTTTAAGGAAAAATGAACCAAAACGGGCATACAAACACTCATAAAGGGAAAACGTCCCGCACAAGAGTACCCAATATATCACTCACCCAAAAGAGGGGGGTGAAGTTCACTCAATCCATGGAGACTCACTCAACCTGTAGAAGTATCCTTGGATTCCATATCCAAGGGAAGGGGTCTAGTGCCAGGCCTATTGCTCTGTAAAGAACCAACTCAAGTGGTTCTTAGGCAGGTCTCCATTTATGCCCTGGTCAAGGGTGCATCATGTCATTCTAATTGGTTGAGGGGGAAAGCCCACACAAAAACAGCCGAAGTGTCTAGACCCTGAGGCATCAGTTAATCACCATAAGGCTTGGTTTAAGGACTTAGGCACTAAACCACTCTGGCAAGTCCTGTTTTTTTCAGCTTTCTGTTAGGGAGACTGCACCTGGCACATTGATACCCTGACCTCTGGGAGCTGCTGGCCCTCAGTGAACCCTGACACATCAGAAAATATTATCATTTTTTTTTTATCAAAGAAATTTTGGAATTAAAATGGTGGGATTTGCCTTCGAGAGTTATTTTCTTCCTTCATAAACTTAAAAAAGAAAAAGATGAAAACATGTATGTTTTTCTTAGTAATGAAGTGCTAGGGCTTGAGTAATAGGCCCTGAATTTAAGTTGACATATGGATGAATCTCACAAGCAGATGAAAGGATTAAGGCTGGCCAGACGCCTCCTACTATGGTCAAGGGCAAGACTGGGCCTCTCTGTTTGCCATCAATAAAAACTAGCTCCGCTGCTGGCTGCAACCCAGTAGGCGCTGAGTGGTGGGAAAACATGCCATACCAGACCTTGATATGAGGGATGACCCCCTCTGAGAGCCATCCAGGAGGGGAGGCCAGGCCATGCATACTCCTAGGAGTAGTGTTAAGGTAGCGGTCCATCCATGTGTCAGGGGACCGAGTGAAGTGCTAGGGCCTGAATTAAAGTTGACATATGGATGAATCTCACAACTGGACAGTATGACTGAAACCAGCAAAGGATTTTTCTCAGCTGGGAAATTAGCTTATTAGCTGTGAGAACAGGCACACAGCTATCCTGAGAAACAGACCAAAGCAGATAGAGGTGCCTCCTTCTCTTTGAGTTTCTTCCCAGGCTTGGCTGACCTTGGACGGAACCCAATAAGGAGGAAAAATAGCAGGTGTCCCACTTTTGAAGTTATTTTTGAGGATTGCATGTGCAACCTGAATTGTTTATCCAACAGTGTAAAAGCTGGCCCTGCTTATAGCAAACTTGGGAAAAGCTGACCTGCGGGTGGACACACCATGCAGGGTTCCCCCCGCCCCCCCCCCAACTGCTCGCTGCAACCAGGATTTCCCAGAAACATCAGGACAAGTGAAGAACTTAAGGATTTAAATTTTGGCTTTGATTATCTGGAGCAGTAGTTAAATCTTGCATCCTGTTCTAGTTCATTGTGATCAATCTATAAAGGAAAATAAAGACAGGAAGCCTTAATACATAATTAGTTACCAAACATATTCAATGTGGTGCAACTGGCTAATAGAAAAATAGAAATATGAAATAGGAAGAATATTTGTATTTCTTATTATGAAGAAAAAGAGAAAAAAAGTCTACTTATACTTTAAAAGAGACAAGAATCAAACCTGACAAGGAGTGCTGAGTTTCACTTTTTTCCTTCATTTCCCTTTCTTGCTATATTCCATTATATAAGCAATCAGTATTTCTTCTTTTTTCTTTCTTTTTTTTTTTTTTTTTTTTTTTTTTTTTTTTGGGGGGTGGAGGAGGGATTGCTAACTGTGTATTCAGCAAAAGGAAGAAAAGAAACCAAACTCAAGATACACTGTGACTGCCCAGAAACTCAGTTTTATTAATAATTAATCTAGAAAATACATATGTGTAGTTAAGCATTTTCTTCAATGATGTGAGGCAAAAAAGATTTATGTAATGCATGAGTAGGCAGCATTAACAAACAACAGAAAATCCTTTACTGTTAATGTGCTGACAGTATGTATGTGCAGCAAAGAAGAATAGCAGAACCACTAAAAAGAAGAGTTGTGAATGTTTTATCTATAAATAATACGTGAATAAAAGTAAGAATAATGTTTAATTGAAGCCAAATATATATCATTTTTTATATCAGTATACTTCAGATATGGCTGTTGCACATGCCAAGAGAGTTGAGTTAGGAAAAAGTGTGTCAAATAATTTCTTTCTTAAAGCAAAGAATTTATTTACCTTGTACTAACCTTGTATCACAGAAGACAAATTTTATAGAAATAAACTGCTCAGCCATTTGGTAACTTCTGTGAGGGAAGACTGAGACCAAAAAGGCTTCCATCTTTGGATTGTAAGTGAAGATTTTTTTTTGGTGCACAATTCATAACTTCACTGGGGAAACATGAAGAAAAATTTGTGAAACAAAAATATTTAAGACTGAAGAAGCACCTGTAAAAAAGAGACGAATATCTAAAATCTAAAATGGAAAAGGATGCATGTAAAGCTACAGGGATTTAACAAAAATTCTACACAAACCAAAGGAACTACAGGTGTCCAATACCCTTAAATTCTTCCCTTCTAAGTACATTAATTTTGCTCTCTATTAATATTGTCGCGATCCGCCCACGCGGGG
>VZZY01004744.1:0-13085 GCA_013400335.1 Eurystomus gularis | reverse complement strand
ACTTCATAAAGTAACTCTGTAACTTTTGTTATATGTAAAAATGGCAACTAGAAACTATCGGTAGTTAGAAACTGCCAAAAATAGTATTGTAGCATTTAAGCACTTCATTATTCCAAGGTAAAAGTGTAAAGGTAAAATGTAAAACTTTTGATCCTTCTTAAGCTCTTTCTTTTCTCAAGCATTATGTTCTCAGAAGTCTTTTTTTTTTTCTTTTTGTGATGCTGAACCAATATCTATTTATTTTTTAACAATTAGTTTATCTCTAATTATTCTCATTACTTTTCATTAAGAATATGGAATTTCATTTATGACTTAAATGTCTGTTAAAAAAAATTCCTATCATCCCGTTTCTTTCAAAGTACTATATTCTAGAAATCATTCAATGCATGAGATAGGACAACAAGAACTTAAACTGTCCAGACATAAAGCAGTTGTGATATTTTCACGTAGCATATTAAGTAAAGGAAATTACTTATGAATGTAATTTAATAATGATGTAAATGACAATATTAAGTTGTGATTTATTGAAAGCTATCTCCTATATGGCTTGTAGCAGAAGAATATTTCACTTTTACATCTGTCATTTTAAATTCGGTATTCATAAAAAATACACAGGAAAGAAAAATACTTGGAATTTATTCTTCACTTTCCCCAGGGAGTGCTAAATTCTGGTTCATTGCCATAGTCTGCATGTTATCCCTTCAGCTGAGAAACTGTGTGATGAAGGCTTATCTTGTTTTTGTGAAGTTCTGCCAGATTAAGCACATTGTTCCCCCCAGTGTAGAAGGAAGCGAAGTGGAAGTTGCTTTCTGCTTATAATAGGAATTGTGCAGAGTCCTAGAAGAGGTGAATAGCTTCTAATTCTTTGGCCTTTTATATTAAAAAACAGTAGTACCATAATACATTTGTTGCCATAACATATTGCTTCACTTTCCCCATTGTTCAAGTGTGTATAGGCTCTTCAATAGATAGGAGAGAACAAATAGATATATGGGAGTGTGAATGCTAAAAGGCAACAGAAGCAAGGACAAAGTTGTTTCAGGCACCTGACTGTCAGGTGAGTACCAGACACAGAGCTATGGTCCAGCAGAGGGTTATTAAAGACCCTCTTTTGTTCCTGTTCACTCCCAGCAGTGAGGCCATCTAGAAATGCGACATAGTTGAAGATGTTAGCTTTAGACCTTCTGGACTGATTTCTCTACTTTCTATACGTTCTCCCTTTGTCTGATATTTCTAAGCCATTCTCCACCCAGGAAAGAAATCTGTGTCCCAGAAGTTCTGTAAAAAACTTCATATAATTTTCAGAGAGCCATTTGACCTTGTCTTCTTAAGAGTATTTCTGTAAACCATCTGAATTTTACCCTTTCTTAAATTCAGTACCAAATAGTAAACACACAAGCAATATGTTAATTAAGCTGTTGCTTCGGATTTTCTCTGGGTTGTGCAGTGCTGAAAGATTTTTTTAATGTGATAACTGTTTTTGTCGCAGATTTGTTGGACTCAGTCCAGTTTTGAGTGGTCAAATGTGTGCATGAACCAACAGTAATGCTGTTAGGTTCTCTGCACTTGAGAATGCCAACAAGGAGGCCAGAGAATTAAGGCAATGAACTATATTTTCATTTTCAGTTCTTCCTTCTAAATTAAGGCTAGAATATTTTGATAATGCTTGTCTGGGAAGTTTCCTTCACCGTTGCTTGTATTACGCTAGAGTAACTTGAATGACAGGTTTGGTTTATAAATCACATCACTTTCCAGAGGTGTGACAATAAGTTTTATTTCAAAGCACATCTCAAACCAGAAATACAGCTATAAAAAGCAAGAAGCTGGCAGAAACATTATCTCATTTTTCCTCTCCTCACTGCAATAGCTCTCATCCCTTCTGTAAGCAGTTGCTGGTTCATGAGCTCCCCAACTAGTAAAGACATAAAACCACATACAGCAATTCTGGCTTTGTCTCATGAACAGTGATGTTCAGGAACAAAAAAAAAATAAAAATAAGAAGAAACTACAAATCCTAATCATTTTGGAAGGAAAATATGTCAATAGAGGACTGAGACAGAAGAAAATAGAATCTTCTGTGCTCTTCATCCTACACATTATAAATCTTTGACAAACGTGACCATCTTCACATATGGTGACCTCATTAATGTTTATAAATATGTAAAGGGTGAGTGTCAGGAGGATGGAGCCAGGCTCTTCTCAGTGACATCCAATGACAGGACAAGGGGCAATGGGTGCGAGCTGGAACATAGGAGGTTCCACGTAAATATGAGAAAAAAAATCTTCACGGTGAGGGTTACAGAGCACTGGAACAAGCTGCCCAGAGAGGATGTGCAGTCATCTTCTCTGGAGACATTCAAAACCTACCTGGACGTGTTCCTGTGTGACCTGATCTAGGAGATCCTGCTCCGGCAGGAGGATTGGACTGCATGATCTTTTGAGGTCCCTTCCAATCCCTAGCATTCTGTGATTCTGTGATCTATCAGTCTTACAGTTAATTGGAGAATTTCAAATCAAAAGCTACCAATCTGCCATCTTTCACAAGCACTCAACCCTCACAGAAGCTAAATTTGTATGGCACAATCTCTTCTGAATTCCTAAAATCAGCTAATCTATAAGTAAAACAGACAGAAGGCACAAAAAACAGTTTATACCCTTTTATCCACCTGCTACCAAGTCAATGCACGTCTGTTATCTAGCCTAAATTGTTGGCAGCAAAGTTAGAATGAGCTTTCTCACAGTGATTAGATGTCACTGCTGGCTCTGTCTCTAGTAGCATATGCTACTAGAATATATCTGCCCTATAAATTGGAAGAGTTACTATATCAGCTATCATTTAGTTGAACATCAAACCGATGGAGCTGTCTATTCAGAGGTCAGAATTACAAAGTGAAATATAAAAAGGATGCAAAGATTTCCAATATCCACCTAGCCAGCAGCCCATCTCATTTTGTATTCTTTAGAAGTCAACAGGCATCAGGTTGCTTAGAACAAGGTATAATAAATCCCATGAGGGTAATAAGATCTGTCCATAAATATTTACATCCTAAAATACAACGATTTATATTATCTTGCATAATTTGTTCCATTTTTACATATATCTATGCTAAAAGTGAGATTTCGGTTTATATTTTCAAATTTTTGGATAGCAAGGACATCTTGCAATTATTAGATTTACAAGCTAATTGGGTGTCATGTTCAGAATTACTTCTGCTGAGCAGTGTGCAATATCCTACTTCAAATTTTTATTGATTATTCCCCTTTCTAGTATTACGGGACAAATTATAGTAGAACATCTGCTTCATTGTCTACAGTTCACTCATTATTTCCTGTAAGTTTTTCATCCATTACTTACCCTTACTAAATTTGAAGTATCCCTAAAGTTTCAGTTTCCTTTAATGTAAATTTTTCTTTCTAGCTTTGTTTCTTTAATTCAATTCTATTTCTGCTATATATTTTGAGGTCGGGTGACCAGAGCCATGCCCAGGCTGAAAATTTACAATAATTTTATTCAGTGTCTTCTTAACACTTTTGTATTTATTTCTACCATGTCACATTACATAACAATAAATTTCTGACCACTGCTGCACATGCAAACATTTTAATTGGCTGTCCTAGAAATTTCTCTCAAGTGCTTACAGTTAATTTCCAACTCAAATGTACAGGTATAGTTAAAATAATTTCTTCTACTTGTAGTATAAAATATCTTATTTACCAATGTAGCAAAGTCCAAATCAGCAATCACTAAAGCCTTTAGAAGGATTTGCATTGGCTGGTTCACCCATCTGCTTTTTCAAAAGGCCTGAGTTTCTCTCTATCTCATTTACCACTGTATGTACCAAAGAATGTACAATTCCAGTTTTACCCACACTTTTTGAAAAAAGTTGAGTTTTAGATGTGACCCAGCCTTTAGATCCTCAGTATGAACCAAAACTGAGATTCTGATACCTTTAATTAGGCTTGCAGTCAAGTATTTCAAAGTTCTTTCTATAGAAGAAATGGCACGTTTTTGCATCTGGTGGCAATTTTTGAAGCATCATAGCTAATTGTTGTAGGTGCCAGGCAAGCTCTTGATAGAAGCCCAACTCACCACGGGTACCAATTAACCTTTATCACTGTCCTAGACCAAGAAAGAAAGGCAATTCAGATATCAGAGAGGCCAAATAGCCCTTTGTTGATGCACGTCTGTTTTCATTTACCTTACAGGAGCCCACGATATACAAGTTCCTAATTTAATCACTGCAGTTGAATGTATAAAGTTTGGAAGCATAAACCCATATCATTGTTTTCCTTTGTGTAGGGTCATTACTGCAACACATTTCAGTGAAGAACAAAAGGAAGCAATTGAAGGGTGATACTAAAATGATTCACCTGCTGTCTGTAGGTATTTCTCATAGAATATAAGAAATGCAAGTTGGAATAATAGGAAATTTCTGCTGTGTTATACCCAATCTGAAACTAACAGAATTCCTATTATTGCTACTATTTCTACTACTTTTTTTGTATCTAAACATAAAGTAAAAAGAAATAAAACAACAACAAAAAGGAACAAAAAAGAAAAAAGCAAATCTTATATAAACCTTATCTCAGAATTTAAAGTACATCAGTACTTAGATAAGTAGTCTTCCCAAAGCACCTAAAGATTCTGTGTCTGAATCTTAGTGGTATTCATTTTTAGAAGTCTTTTCTGAGAAACTCAGCACTGGACTCAGTCCAGTCGATGACTTCATAACATGTATCTTATGTTTCAAGAACAATCAAGAGAATAAACTTCCCTTTTCATATAATCATTTATTTATTAGACATTTCCTCGAGTGATAGGGAATTCAGGATCATTTATTTCCAAGAGAAAATGCTACTTATAAAGCTATAGATTTTTCTCTAGTGCATCTTTTGAGTGCCAAAAATTCTTGAACCCTTTCACAAAAAAACCCCAACATATTTTATGGACTGAAATATTGTTTACAAATACTTTCAACTCTTCTGCTTTTTAGGGACTGATGCAAAGCTTTTTGAAATGCACTCATACCCTTCTATTGATTTAGATGACCTTTTGACCAGATCCTCAGAGTAGTTTGAGGGGAGAATTAATCTGTGATGAAATCAGATTAAATCCTGAAGGTTTCTAAAGCTAGAAATATACTGCCATCTTAAATAGGAACCTGTTCTTCTGAATTCAGAGGAGAATCCAGTATAAAATCTGAATTAGTGAACCAAGGCTGAGACCTGCAAGGGGTACTAATACAGAAGCTTTTGTTATTACTTTATTTTACTTTATTTTCCATTCTCTGGTTTTAAAGTATCTAAGAAGTAACAAATTATAACATTTGTTTTCAGTGAGGAATATTTTTAACTGTTTACCAGCTCATGGTTACTTTAGCTGTTCTCACTTGCATGAGAGATAAGAAAGGATAAAATTGTTTAGTCACTCTGCAAATAATATATCAGAACCATACTCAGTCATCTGAGAATTGTAAATCTCTTAATCTGATTTTTCTCTTATTTGTATTAAACTCACACTCATAAGGTGTCAATTCCTTCATTAAACTCACTTGCAGATTTGCCATGAGCAATTAATACCTTCCTCTTCTCCTGTCCTATACTACCTTTGTTCTGCTTCCAGAATCAGCAATACAAAAAAGAATAGCTAATATATTTAATTGCTGGGAAAAGCAAAGTGTTAGCAGCAAAACCGTTACACATACACAAACACTTGCCAGCACTGAGGACAAGGAACAGCCTTGGATTCTTGGACTGCTATGCTACTTGTTCACAGTATATATGTCAACATGCAAAGCACGCTCTGTCATGTAAACACACACACATGCATATGCATGCATGTATCCCAAGTCAGGTTTTGCCACTGATTTACTGCTTATTAGACCTGTTGACCTTCCTGATGATAAAATCTTACGTTTATTCTCTTGTAATATTTGATCCTAATACTTCTTTTTAGATATATCCTAAGAAGGAAAATAGGATTTTCTGGATGTATCACAGTTAAGATTTAGAGATACGCTGGTTCAGGTCCTCAAAAACACTTCTCATCCCACATTTCTAACTGCCCCTGTTGTTCAGAGTGGATACATGTAGAAATTTTGAAGTCTTGACAGCACTGCGCTGACTGGTCTCTCTCTGTCCTGCAAGCCTTAGCATGATAACAAGTACAGATACTTCCTCCACGGGCCTCAGTTCAGCTTCAAAGTCTACATAGAGCAATGAAGTCAGGTTGGTTGTGCTGTATGGACAGATTGTGCTTTTCTTTTCCTTCTTGTGTAGCAGATTAGTAATCTATGAGAGACCCCAGTTAAATCTTATTTCCAAATGAGAATAAGACACTGTCTTCATTCACAAAAACCAGCAGCATTCCATTTCCTGTAAGACTTCTGTAAGTTATGGACTATGTAGACAATCTCTCCCGTCCATCTTCCTTTTGTAGTTTGTTATTAAAAAGCAATGATGCTGGCAGAAAGCAGACCTTAGATAGAAATGGCTAGAACATTTCCATAACACAAAGATTCAAGCTTAGACAGGTTTGAGCAGAACATGAGATTCTTCTTGGGTTTGTCGTGATACACAACCTTGGGTATGTCTGCTGTGTATTTTTTACGCATATATCTGAACCACTTCTGTGGAACCATCTGCATAAAATGTAATTTCAATCTAGACATTAATTAACCATTTTAGTATGGGTGAACACAAAACAGTAACCCAGTTCCTCCTTTGGGCTTATAGGTCTGTCATCATTTAATTATAATTTAGCTTTGCAGCCCTTAGATCAAAGTGGTCTTACAGATGAATGCTGCTGAATGCAATACCAGGATGAAATGAGTCTACCTTCAAAAGATCATTTAGATAGAGCTTATGGATGGTTAATTCCTAGAAGTGTTTCACCTCTGTAGAGAGAGATCCCAAGTTCCATTCTTCTATCTTGAGTGTCATTCTTACATTATAAAAGAAAGTTGTTCTTATGTGGTATCTTCAGCATTGACTTCTGGAAAAAAACAGTTGCTAACTTCTGATCTCCACAGCCAAAAAACCATGAAACAGTCCTGTGATTCCTGAGATAAAGCAACAGCAGGATGATGCCATGATCATAATACTGGACTGCAATTTGGAACCCTCTGCTTCACAAGAAACTTACCCTGAACCCTCAGGCAAAGTCATGCCTACATTTATTTTAGGTTTTTCTCTGTAAAACTAAGAAAATTGTATTTTTGTGGTTTACAAAAAAAAAAAAAATTAACCTGTATTTAGAGACTGTAAAGCTTTCAACAATTCTGAGTGCACATTATGTACCACAGGCAAAAAGCAGTTCATCCTTGTACCAGGAGCAAATACTTCTAGCAGAAAAAGATTTGGAACAACAGCTGAACTTCTCTGTGATCACTACCAAAGTTGGATTTTTATTAATGTCTTTCATCTCAGCTGACAGGATAATTCATCATAATTAAAAAGATAACCTAGGTTAGTGAGGCTTTCTCTGCAACAGAGTTGTAAAATTAATTTCTAGATGGCCTTTCTACATATACAGCAGTTTTCAATATTTGTGAGAGAAAATGACTCCACTGAACACAAACAGTGATAATGACACATTCATCTTTTCTCTGGCTAAAGAAAAAAGTTGACCAAATAAACTACAGGTCAGATTCTCAGCTGTACAATTTTGAGAATGTCAACTGTAACTGACTGTCATGAACAGTCATATAAATATGCATACCTTGTAGAAGCATGTATATTTCCGTAGAAATTTTAGCAAATACTTGTGATTGTCAATAGGTATCAGGAATTTCGTATCAGAATAAGGTTTAGACACCTGTGAGAGGGCCCAGGTAGAGGAACTCCCTCACTCAGTGATGGAGCTCAGGGAAGAGGTGAGTAGGCTGAGGACTACGAGGGAGTGTGAGAGTGTGATAGACCATCGGAGCCACATCCTACCTTCCCTGAAACATGCCAAACAGTAAGACAGAGCTCCGACCCTATCCTCTCTCCACCTAGCTGAATATGATGACTTAGAGGATAGGAAGCAATGGTGACAAGTTCCTGCAAGGTGTAGCAGACATGCCCCCCCAGTAACTACCTGACCTTCTGTGGTGGGTTAACCTTGGCTGAGCACCAGGTGCCCACCAAGCCACTCTATCATCCCCTCCTTTTCTTCCCCTCTCCCTCCTCAGCAGAGCAAAAATAAAGGGGAGGAAAATAAGATGAGAAACAAAAAGCAGGTTAATAATAATAGAAGCAAAGCTAAGCAAATCCACACATGGAAGCAAAGGAAAACAAAGTTTTATTCTCTACTTCCCATCAGTAGGCAATGTTTGGCCACTCCCTGGGAAGCAGGGCTCCAAGATGCGTAGCGGTTGCTCTGGAGGACAATGGACTGTCCCCCCCCACCCCTTCCTCCTCCTTCTCCCTAGCTTTATAGCTGAGCTGATGTCATATGGTATGGAATACCCCTTTGGTCAGTTCAGGTCAGCTGTCCTGGTTGTGTCCCCTCCCAAGATCTCACCCAACCCATCCCACTGGGGGGGGAATGTCAGGAAGAGCCTTGGTGCTGTGTGAGCNGGGGGGGGAATGTCAGGAAGAGCCTTGGTGCTGTGTGAGCACTGCTCAGCAGTAGTCACAACACGGGTGTGTTATCAACACCCTTCTAGCTCTCAGCACAAAATACTGCTGCTATGTGGAAGATCTCAACAGAGCTGACTTCAAAAGACATCTTCTTAATATGTGGGCTGGTCTTCCACACCAGCTCAGCCAGACCCACTACACCTTCCCAGATGCCCTATCTTCTTTGCAAGGGGAGCTGAATAATGACAAGAATGACAGTTCAGATAGCTTGGAGGTGTCACCAAGGCTACGGTTCACATCAGAACAGCTTCAGTAGAGAAAAAAAAGACATGTCCTTGTCATAGGGTACTAACTTTCGAAGGGAGTGGAAGGCCCTATATTCAGACCAGACCCACTTCTTAGGGAAGTCTGCTGCCTTCCTGGGGCCAGGGTTAAGGATGTACAGAGAAAACTCCCTACCCTAATTCAGCCCTTAGATTACTACTCATTAATAATTTTTCACATAGGCTGTGATTAAGTTAAAACAAGAAGTCCAAGGGCAAAGAACAGAGACTTCAGGGCCTTGGGACAGCTGGCTAAAGGATCAGGAGCACAAATAGTGCTCTTCTCTATCTCACCAGCTGCAAGGATTGGTGGGTTAAACAGGAAGAGCCAGTAGATCAATTCCTGGCTCCAAGGCTGGTGTCACGGGCAGGACTTTGGGTTCTTTAATAATGGGTTGATTTACAATACACCAGACCTGCTGGCAACAGATGGGTTACACTTGACTCAAAGGGTGAAAAGAATCCTGCAACAAGAATTATCAGGCCTCATTGAAAGGGGTTTAAACTAGATTTGAAGGGGGATGGGGATGAAACTGGGCTTGCTAGAGAGCCTGGGTGCGGCATGCCAGTGCTTGTGAGACAGTGTGCTAGTAACATCTTTCAGTCTGCCATCTCAGTAGAGGTGGGTGGGGGATGGTGATCCATGCAGCAGCAAAGACACAAGGGTTATTGATAGGTTAGTAACTATGGAAGCAACTGAGAATGGTCTGGCAGGAATTAGCGCTTCTCCCTCCAAAAAGGTGATAGGACCAATAACCCAGGTGAAATGCATCTACACCAATGGACACAGCATGGGCAACAAACAGGAACCATACAACAAACAGGAGGTCCATTGTGCAGCAAGAAACCTATGATATAGTTGCCATCACAGAAATGTGGTGGGACAACTCACACAACCAGAGTACTGCAACTGGTGGCTACCACCTCTTCAGAAAGAGATAGGCAAGGAAGAAGAGGTGGTTGGGTGACCGTATGTGTTAGAAAGTTATGAAATGTCTACAAATTAACTATAGTCATGATAGGGTTGAGTCTTTATGGGTAAGAATCAGAGGGAAAGTCAACAAGGCAGATATCATGGTTAGAGTCTGTGCAACCAGGATAAAGATGCAGATTAAATACTCTATAAGCAATTGGGAGAGGTTTCACAATGGCTACCCCTTGTTCTTGTAGGGGACTTAAATTCCCAGATGTCTGCTGAAAATACAATGTAGCAGAGAGGGAACAGTCCCAGAGGTTCCCAGACTGTGTGGAAGATGACTTCCTGACATAGTTGGTGAAGGAGCCAAATAGGGAAAGCACCTCCCTGCTTCTTGTGAACAGAGAAGGACTTGTGTGGGATGTCACAGATAGAGGCCACCTTGTGCACAGCGATCACGAAACTGGTTTTGATTCTTTGCAAAGTAAGGAGGGAGGTCAGTAGAACTGCCATCTTGGACTACCTGAGGGCAGACTGTGGCCTGTTCAGGAGAATGATTGGCAGAGTCCCTTGGGAGGCAGTCCTGAAGTGCAAACGAGTCCAGGAAGGTTGGACATACATCAAGAAGGAAATCTCAAAAGGTGCAAGCGCAGGCCATCCCCATGTCCTGAAAGATGAACCAGCAGAGAAGACCAGCATGGCTGAAGAAAGAACTTTGGCTGGAACTTGCTGTGCTGATTCAACCATCATCATTTTATGCTGCCATTAGTTGCTTGATCACACAGGTCACCACTGAACTCAGCAACATCCCCTCAGAAGTCTTCCTTCAAGACAGTCCTGCCATAAATTCCTGTGGGCCCAGATCCTCTGCTGCCCACCAGGGTGCCAGCATTGCCTGCTGGACATAACGGACAGAGATGGCTCCCTCAGTGGCTCTTCACATTGAAGGACACCACTGAGAGAGCTCAGCAAGATGCAACCAGCCCCAACAGAAACCACACCCAACAGGAAGCTCCTCCAACTGATCAGCTCCCGGTTGATATAATCCTGGCCTTGCCTACCACCCCAACCACAACCACCTGGCTGAGGGCAGAGCCAGAATGACACAGGTGGGCCAGGTTCTGCCTCTCAAACATGAAGCCCATAGCACAAACAAAACATTCTGCTAGGCTGTGACTCATCACAGGTCAACTCCAAGATGGGGCCCACAGCTCAGGCCCCAGCAGAAACTCAGGAACAAAAGGAGAGTTTATGGCCTTTGGAAGATGGGGCAGGCTACTCATGAGGACTACAGAGATGTAGTGAAGTTATGCAGGGAGAAAATTAGAATGGCCAAGACCCAACTAGAACTCAGCCTGGTTAATGCTGTTAAAGACAAATGTTACTATAAATACATTAACACCAAAGGAGGACTAGGAAGAATCTTCATCCTTTATTGGATGCAGAGGGAAGCATAGCGACTAAGGATGAGGAAAATGCTGAAGTATTTAATGCCTTCTTTGTCTTAGTCTTTAGTAGTGGGACCAGTTGTCCTCCGAGTGCCTAGCCCCCTGACCTGGAAGACAGGGATGGGGAGCAGAATGAGACCTCCATAATCAGAGGAAAGGGTTAGCAACCTGCTACATCACTTAGACACACACAGGTCTATTGGGCCAGATGGATTACACCCAAGAGTGCTGAAGGAGTTGGCAGACACACTCACCAAGCCACTTTCCACCATTTATCAGCAGTCCTGTCTTTCCAGGAGGTCCCGGTAGACCGGAGGTTAGCAAATGGGACACCTACCTACAAGAAGGGCCAGAAGGAGGATCTGGGGAACTACAGACCTGTCAGCCTGACCTTGGTGCCAGGGAAGGTTATGGAGCAAATCATCCTGAGTGCCATTACGTACCATATATAGCACAACCAGGCTATCGGTCCCAGTCCATACGGGTTCATGACAGGCAGGTCCTGCTTGATGAACCTGATCTCCTTCCATGGCAAAGTGACCCCTCTAGAGGATGAGGGAAAGGCTATGGATGTTGTCTACCTGGACTTCAGTAAAGCCTTTGATACTGTTCCCCACAGCATTCTCATGAAAAAACTGTCTGCTCATGGCTTAGATGGTTGTACTGTCTGCTGGGTAAAACACTGGCTGGACATACGGGTCTAAAGAGTGATGATGAATGGAGTTAAAGCCAGTTGGCAGCCGGTCACACGTGGTGTTCCCCAGGGCTCACTATTGGGACCACTCCTGTTTAGTATCTTTATCAATTACCTTGATGAGGAGATAGACTGCACCCTCAGTAAATTTGCAGATGACATCAAGTCGAGTGGAATCGTTGATCTGCTTGAGGGTAGAAGGCTCTACAGTCATATCTGGACAGTCTGGATCAATGGGCTGAGGACATGCAACAAGGTATTCAACAAGGCCAAGTGCTGGGTCCTGCACTTGGGCCACAATAACCCCACGGAATGCTCCAGGCTTGGGGGAGAATAGCTGGAAAGCTGACCAGCAGAAAGGAACCTGGGGGTACTGATCAACAGCCACCTGAATATGAGCCAGCAATGTGCCCAGGTGGCCAAGAAGGCCAACGGCATCCTGGCTTGTATCAGAAACAGTGTGGCCAGCTGTCGCATTAAAGGAACATAATTTTGATATTTGTCTGCCAGAGTCCCAGGACTTTCACTAACCTGTTTATATCAGAGTCTCCACACAGGACTTTCATTGAGTCAGATTCACAAATAATTCAAAATTAGTTATTTTACTGAGAGCGACAGAACAGATTTGAGATTGCCATTGATAAATTCACTGACTATAATAGCGCTACTAATTAAGGTTAATATTGCTAGTGGAAATAGTAATAACACAACAACCCGGGGGTTACCATTCACCAGAGGATGAAAGGTTCGGCGCTTACCCAGATAGGTCCCTGCCTGGGGTGGAGGAAGAGAACGCAGCCCATTGACTGGTCTGTCAGATGCTGAGGTTCTTCTCTCCCAATTTAACCATCATTTCCTCTGTCCTTTTATCCGCAAAATTACAAGGTGAAGTGTAGTATGATTTGGGTAGAGAGATGAGTGCTATAGGCATACATGTTTAGTATGATCTCTATAACCTTCATCAGCATATGTAGGGCTGTCAACTTGAATATGCATTTCACAGGTAATGAGGCAAAGGGTAGCTATCAGATTTAACTGCCTTTTCTTAGAAACAAAGAACAAAGCAGGTTCTTGTTATCTTGTCATCCTTTCTGACCAGAGGCAGGACTGTCCTGTCTCAGCAGGGCTCCCTCCTTCTC
>VZZY01004743.1:0-25342 GCA_013400335.1 Eurystomus gularis | reverse complement strand
TTTTCTTAGGTGTAACGTCTTGATTTAATTTTGTTTTTATTTTTTGCCCTGCAGGGCTTTGGCGGGACTGATGATGAGTGGTGTATGTCACAGATTAAAGCCTGCTCAGGTTGCCAGGTTATGTTCATTACATACAGCGCTTCGGGCCCAGGGTTCGAACTGAGCAGACAGGTCCAGCCGTTCTGGAGTTCCCTCGTTCCTTCTCTGGTTATTGTTTCCCTAGAGACTGCATCCGAGATCTGTTTGGTATCCCAAATGATCTGCGTGACTTTGGGTTATCCTTCACGTTCTTTCTCCACAGTTGCTGAGACTCATGTCAGGGTATTTGAACCTACTCTGTGCGTACCTTAATTTCTTTTACATTTTGCACTCTTTTGCCAGGCTAGACCCAGGAAGGCAGTCCACTGACATAGAGGAATCCCAGGAGAGAGGATAACTGCTCCACAGGACAAAAAAAGTCTAGAAGAACATGCTAGGGACTAACAGAGATCCAGGGCGTGGTACAGCAGAAGTACGTCAGAACACTTGATGCAGCTTCTGGCAACCTAAACTGAACAGAGACGGGACAGATGGCAAGAAGGGAAAGTTGTTTGACTCCCCAGGAAAAGTAGTTCCAGGTTGTGAGCCAGGAAAAAAAAAAAACAACCTTTCCCTCTAGGGTTTTTCCTGCTGTACATTTTTCCCGTTCTGTACAGCACCTCTGGTAGCCCAAAATGTCATAGCTGTACACTTCTGGAATCCTTTCTTTGTAAGGCTTGGCACTTTAAGGCAGGGTCTGCTTAGTCTAGGTGAAAATTGGTCCCTGCTTGATGCTCTGGTGAGCAGTCAGGGTTGGTGAAGGTGATGGGGGAACCAGATAGACTATTCAGCCGCTGGTACCTCCAGTGACGCGTCCCGTGGTTTTTAACCTTTTCTGTGGTCATAGTTCCTGTACTGCTGTTTGCTCATCCTCTGTCCCTTGACCCCATGCTCTTCATGTAAGTTGAGAGGGCATCGAATCTCATTTTACCCTAAGCAGTATCTGAAAATTAATCACTGTTGTTCGTGCTTCTGCCTTCTCTGCTTATACCGAGTAGACAGATTTAAGCGGTCTGCGTCCTGGACTGACCTTGATATTTTGTACATAGATGAGCAGGAGCCATGACAGTTCTTACAGGTTGGAAGCAGGAAGACCTCCCTATTCCCATCTTTTTTCCGTAACATGGAGGGTCCTTTAGAGCTAAATTGAAATTCAGACCAAATAGTGCACAGGTAGTGTTGATTTTCTTGAGGCAGCTGTTGATATTTTGTTTTATTACTATTAGGGGGGGGATTAATTACAGCTCTAAACAAAGTTTCACAAGCTTTGTGACAAACATGTCTGCGGCTCCGTAATCTGTGCAGATTTAATCAGTATTATTAGCATTCTCTCATCATGACTTGGCAATCCTTTGCTAATCAAGATGGATTTTTGATGTGCAGCACGCAACAACAAAGGCTGAGAGCTCTTGGGATGCTGTAGTCAGATGGTGTGGTGCCAGCTGGAGTGTTTCTCCGAATATCATACAGAATCCAGCCCAGGGGCATTTGGAATAGGGGAAAATTAAACAAGGATACAAGGACAAATGCACTGTAGATACCTCTCTGCTGTACCTGGAGTAAAATATATATGAGAAAATGGCATATTTCACTGCCAGCGCTTCCAGAGGAGAGCTGAAGGAATAAACTAATAGAGGCCTGAGGACACAGACCTTCACTCCAAAAATTCAGTGTGTCGGGCTTGGAGAGGAGACACTGCACTAAACACAGCGAAGTTGTGACCAGGTCTGGCAGGCAAATCCTGCCTGCTGCCTGTGTCAGGACTGTTGTCTCTGCTGTCAAAGGGATTTATGACCATTTTGGTTTTCTAACTGCTATAGAATAATCCAGGGCAGGTGCAAATCCTGCCAGACTTTAAGTTGCTTCAGAATTGCTTTTCTCAGTCACCTACTGCAGATTTTTGAAATAGCCTGCGCTCCACGTGCCACAGGCTGGAAACCACCGTTTTGGTGCTCTGGCTTTCTCCTTGCTAGTCACCAGTTCTGTTAGGAATATCACCCTCTTCCTAGTTCAGAAGTCAGCTCTGCTTCTGTGCTACAGATAAGAAGGAAAAGCCACCTATTTTGCACAGGCTTGGGCTGCGATGCACCTTCCCTCTTGATAGTGATCTCCTACTTCCCACACTACTGACCCTTGCCTTTCAGACTCATTGGACAGTTAGTCCAGCTGAGCTGAAGTTCAGAGCAGGTTTTCACAATTTAGTCTGAAATTTTTATTTCTTTTGTGCCTGATTTATTTTCCCCCCAGTTACATCACTTGATCTAGTAACGATGGTGCTCTTCTTTGCACACTGTCCTTACAGCCTTAACTCATGACACCTGCATCAACAGCTCTACCTGTCTCCAAAACATACTCCGGTAGCCTCAGGGAGGCAGCGTAATCCAGTTGTACCCAGGCTCTGTAAGGGAGATGCTCCACATCAAGAAACCGAGCTTGATTTCCAGGTCTGAGTTGAGTTTGCAGGGAATTAGGAATTCTCTCCAGTTATAATGGAACAATTTAAAATCTTGGATGCAGTGTGGGGTTGTCTTGAGAGATGTTACCCTTGGAAGTACCAGGGATTGCTGCTGCATTTAGAATTGGGGTAAAACTTGTAAAGATGCTGTCTAGAAACGAGATCCAGTGCGTTAGATGGTGTTAATATGGGTGCAGAAGCAAGGCTTCAGCAACAATTGTACTTGAAAGGGTTCCCATTTCAGTTGTGGAAGGAAGCCTTTCTGGTACAGACGCCATTCACTGACTCACAGCACTACAGACAGGAAGGGCAATGATGTCATTGTGTCTAGCCTTCATACAGCCCAGGCCATTAAAATACCTGACATCCATGGGCTGCATTAGTCCCCCATGTCTCAGCATCATCCTGGGAATTCATGTTGGGATGCTTGATCATCCATCAGAGTCGGTGCATGCCTGGAGACAGACCCTTTTCTGTAGGTGCCCCTTGCAGCCTTCCATCCAAGTTTTCTCACCTTGTAGCTTGGCTGTTACGAAAAAAGTGATGCATTTCCATGTGACCGGAATCTGAAATTGCTCTGTACAACCACCTTAACCCCATTGTTATTTTCCATTCCTCCAAACTTTTTCACAAAATGTTGTATCTGTGACGACTTTGTACTTAATTCCAGATTGCTGAGACTGTTCAACACGTCTGAGCCTGATACTGATCCTGCAGAACCTCACTATAAACACCTGTTTCGGGGAGGATGTTGGCAAGTGTTAATCTGCAATGCGTGCTCTGCTAATGGTGAGTGCCGAGTTTGCTCTGTCATGTTCCCTGACTTAGTTCTGTGACGTGCCTGCTGTTACCTTTATCAGCCAGACAATCTCTAAGAATTAAACACACTTCCTTTCCACACAACCCTGTTGCCTGGCATTAACTGTATATCTAGTTTTGAATTCTCTGTTGAGCAAGTCCCTTATCAGTTTTCCATTATTTTGCCTGTGACATCAAGGAAAGTAGTCTGCAGGTATCTGGTCACCCCTCTGTGCCCTGCTCAAATGGTGGCATGCTTCCAACTTCTTAACATTTCCAAAGATTAAAATTCTATCTGTGAAGCCAGAAGTTTCCCTGGCCAGTTCTTGAAAGAACTTGGTAGGGGGCAGGATGGGAGTAGATGATCATTAAGAATCCTTTCCAACCCACAAGTCCCTTCTGAACAAAACTCTTCTGTGCTTCTATGAACTCTTGGGTGTCAACACCTCAGGCCAGTGATAGAAAACCATTCTGACTGTCAGATGTTACTTCACAGTAGTTAGTCTATAAGCTAGAAACCAGCTATTTCTTCTGTCCTGCTGTGACACTACTAGAGCATCCTCCTTCTTAGTGGAACAAGAAGAGGTATTTGTGGAACACTTCTACTTTTGTAATCACCTGTTACTGCTTTTTAAAGAGTCTGCAAGTGGGCCAATATGATTGCTAGGAATTGGTCTTTAAAAGGGTGAAAGTTCCTGCAAGAAAAAAATCCTTTTGCTGGAATCACTTATACCAGCATAAATATAGAGGATTTTTTTTAATCTGTTCCTTTTCTAGTTTAAGTTACCAGAGACTCAAAGTTTATCAACCAGAGACACCAGTTGTTTATGCAGAGCTAGTTCACTCCGTGATAGCTGATTAGCTCAGCTGCAGTGTCCCGCAAATGCAAAGCTCATTCAGTGACTGGGCCGCACCGACATCCTCATGCCCTGCTAGAGACTTTTAAAAACATCCCTGCACTATGTTGCGCAGTGCCTCTTGCAGTGCTGACAGAGCATCTGCCTTCACCAGCTGGATTTTAACGGGCCGAGTGGGCTCTCAACCCTCTCTTACTCCAGATAATGTAAATGTTCCTGTAATTAATTGGTAATAAACTAATAGTGCTGTAAAGTGGAAGCTGGATGTTGCACCATTTGCTGCTTTCCCCCAGACTTCATCTTAGGATAAATTACAAGCATTTTTATCCTGTGATATATTTTAGGAGAATGTCTTGAATAGCACATCCAAGGATATTTGCCAACTCTGGTTAAAAGTCAGTCATCTGCTTTAAATTATAAAAGGGCTGTTTGGAGATGCAGCAACTGGCAATGGCAGTGAGCTTAGAGACCTTGGGGAGCTGCGGGCTGGTCAGCCTCCCCTCAGTTCCAGCGAAGGTGATAGAGCAAATAGTACTGAAAGCCATTTCCAAACCTATTCCAAAGGTGGCTGGCAGTAGCCAGCATGGATTTACATGGGGTAAGTCGTGTCTGACCAACCTGGTCACCTCTGCAATGAAATGACCGCCTTGACAGATGCTGTTCACTTAGGCTTTAGCAAGGCTTTCAGCAGTGTTTCCTGTAACAGCCTCAGACAAATTGGTGAATGACAGACTTGGTGTATGGACAGTGAGGTGGACTGAAAACTGGTGGAACTGCTGGATTCAAGTTGTTTGTGATCAGTGGCACAAAGTCCAGCTGGGGGCCGGCTGCTGATGNGGAAGGAACAATCCCCTGTGTCAGTGTGGGCTGGGGTCATCCATCTGGAAGGCAGCTCAGCAGAGAAGGACTTGGAAGTCCTGGTGGAGAAGTGGAACATGAGCCAGCCACATGCCCTTGCATGAAAGGAGAACACCATCCTAGGCTGCATTAGGAGTGCTGCCAGCAGAATGAGGGAGGTGATCCTTCCCCTCTTCTCACCAATTAAGCACCTGTGAGACACATCTGGAGTGCTGTGTCCACTTTGGGGCTCCACAAAGACACGGGCATACTGGATGGAGTCCAGTGAAGAGTCACAGAGATGATGAAGGGACTGAACTACTTGACATACAGGTACAGCTGGGACTGCTTAGCCTGGAGAAGAGAAGGCTCAGGGAGATCTTACCAGTCCTTTACCTTGTGGCAGTGACTAAAGAAGATGAAGCCAGACTTCTCTGTTGTGCCCAATGATGAGTTACAGATTGAAAAACAGAAAATTCCATTTATACACAAAACATTTTTACTGTGAGCATGGTCAAACATGGCCACAGGTTGCCCAGAGAAGTGTCCTGGGCAGCTTGCCCTAGTTAAGCCTGCTGTGAGCAGGAGGTTGGACTAGCTGATCTCCAAAGGTCCCTTTCAACCTCAACTGCTCTGTCATTCAGAGAGTACAGGCACCCAGCATTCAGGGACATAACTTGACCCCTCTGACCGTTTCTTATTCCAAGAGTGTGTTAGTAAGCTGAGAATGAAAGGTGATGGAGAAATTGTATGAGCCAGACTTTTCCCTGTAGCCACAAGGAGATGCTCCTATAAATACACATGGCAAGTCATCGTTACTCTTGGAATTTCTTTCCTGGAAGGGAAGAAAGTCTCTATGAAGTAGTTTTATCAGAGAGCAAGATTAGAAGTCGTTATCACTTAATAGCTCTCTACTGGCATCCTGGCAGGCCCAGCTGCTGCGTCCTTGCTGGCCTGGCTCCTGCATGGTGTCCAGCAGTCTTCAGCAGCAGGAAGCAGGACACCACCACCACAAGTGAGGAAATGGATCATGCTTTTCCAGGTGTTTTTCTAAGTGCTGACCAACTGTTCCTCACCCTCTTGCCTCTGAGACGTCTTTTAGGGCGCATACATGGAGAAATTCACCACCATTGCTCCCTAGGTGAATGCTTATCAGAATACAGCAGCTTTATGGGGAGGAGTTCTACAGCAACAGTGCCAGTCTGTGGCTCCCCAAAGGCAACCTTAAATCTAGTCACGTCCTTTCCAGTCATCTAGAATCTGAGATTTCTATTGTAGATGAGGCTGTGTGTGTAATGTTCAACATGCACCAAGCACTGCAGTGGGTCTGTGGAGAGAGGAAACCTCTGTAGCGGGGAAAATTTTCACCACTGACGAGGGCATCAATATGAAGGGCTACAAATCTTTCTGCTGAGACTTCCGCATCCCCGGAACATGACCCTCACTTTGTTCATGTCTTTGGCACAAACAGTCCAAGCAACAGTTTAGCTGACCTTTTGACTGCAGCTCTGCACTTAAGGCCTGTGGCTTCTCTCTTACCTCTCCCAGCTCCCTTAATGAAGAGGGGGAAAGGTAAGACTCTCCATGCAGGGCAGTAGGTTGGAACAGTAGCTCCTAAATGCCATCTTGACCACACAGTTCCTTGAGCCTTGCAGGGGGCTGAAGCCTTCCTGACATTTGTTCTTCTAGATGAGGAGGCTTGGGGGAACCAAGTTGGGAGACAAAGCACAGACGTTCTTTTTTTCTAATACACTGTGAACTTGCTCACATTCAGCCTCTGAAAGAATGGGCTGCCCTTGCCCATGGAACAGTTCAAGCACTGCATTCGTGGCATCTCTTAATTTATTAATCCATTTACTGGACCTTGAAAGCACCTTGCACTGGAAAAGACTGCCCTGATTATCCATTCAGAACCAGACAGGATCAGTACAGCTATGGGTAGGAAGAACTGGCAGACCGAATATGAAGCTATTCCCACAGTGCTGTCCTGGTTTGGCTTCCTTGTTCTGCAACAGCGGTGCCACCAGCTGGCAAGAGCTGAGATCCCGAGTCACAAAGATCAGAAACAAAATACACCCCGGGAGGGATGTGATGACAGCCAAGAAAACCTGCAGCAGCTGGGCTGGGAGTGGGAGGCAGACAGCAGATTGAGTGTTGAAAGGGATAATGTGCACTGCCACCGGGTTCATAGCGTACAGTGAAAGCACAGTCAATAGCAGCGTAGACCTGCTGCAGGCTCCAGGCCAAAGACTGCAATGGATCTCGTCTTGGTTCTGCATCCAGAGGTGATGATGGCCACGCACACCCATGCCAAGCATGGCCAGTGAGAAAGTACTGATGGAACCTGGACCATTCAGTGTAAGAAATGAAGACCATGGCCTTGAAACAGTTAAAAAATCCCTTCCAAAAAAAAAAAGAGATGAGCTGCCCAAAATGCTTCATCTGCACAGTGAATGGGAAAGCAGGGGGACATACCAGACAGATGATAGGATAAAATAGGTGAATGCTGGAATTTGCTGCTGGGGGAGGATTTGGACTCTTTATTGCTGAGACAAGCATCTCAGAGTAGCCCGATGAGTACTGTCTGTCTTGGTACTTTCTGAGGTTCTTTTTAATCCTGCAAGTCAGCTGACAGGTCCCACACCATGTAAATGTTGTACTTGACAGAGCATCTGATGCAGCTGTGGAGTTAAGTAACCCTCACTGCCAGAGCCCCTTCTAACCCATCATCTCCTGCACGTCTCCAGGGCCAAGGATTTTTTTTTTTCATCTCTCAGCTCTCCAACAGTTTTGGCATAAAGTGCAGTAGGGTGACAGCATTCATATGCCTTTTTAGACTCTCCTCTTCCTCCTTTGGCAGACACAAGCAGCAGTAGTGCCTACTGCAGTACTACAGGAAGCAGGGATGGTGCAGCTGGAGACATGGTCTCCAACAGCTTGTGTGCAGCTTGCATACAAAGCTGCAGTTTGTCCACGACCATGGAAACAACCACCTCAGTGTGAAGCCGAGTGTGAAGATGGGGATGCAGGAGCTGCTTTGAGGCACATGATTTTAAGCTCCGACACAAAGCTTAGATGTTTTAAGCGCATCCTTCCTCTCCAAAAATAACCTTCCCCATTCTAGGCAGGGAAATAGGAGAGCTGGACAGAGGCCTTGCTCTCTTGCACAATGAAAATATGTGAAAGATCTAGTACTACAGATGCAGTTTTGGTACATAAGGTCTTCCTGAAACATTTAGTCCTATACCTGTCTACCTATACATATCTGTACCATCCAACACTTCTAAGAGGTATTTCCTTCTTAGAAAAATGAAATGGTTGAAAGGAAACTGTTTCCTCAGGACAAATGAGGTACCAGAAGAAGAGAACAGGAAGGAAGTTCTCTGAAGAGTAACAGTCCCAGCTCTGCTATTACATACGCTTCCTATGGAAGCAAGGAGTGTTACTGCAGCTGTACGGAGAACAGGACTGATGTTTAAGCTATGAATAACAGGAACAGGCTGAGAACTTGCCCTTGGGATATCAGTCCACTCGCTGGTGAAGGAAAAACAACAGTTCACTTCATTCCCCTCGAATCAGTCATGCCAAAACAGAGGCGGGACTGTTAGAGGGAGAAACCCAAGCCCACCTGCTCTAAAACTGTCCTGGATGTACCTGCAGTGGGATGATTAGCAAATAAAGGAAACAAACCATCAGCCAAGCCAACACACTATACAAATACATTTTATTTAGAGATACCCATAGTCAGATGCACAAATACTTTCTGTTCACCAGTTTTCAGATCACACAACTTCAAGTAGTGGAAAAAAAAAACTGCAGTTAATTACAATTATCTATATAACAGGGCAGTAGTAAAAGATCCATTTGTCAGACTACAGCATGGTGAACGATACTCGGGTGAGAATGTACAGATCTAGGTATTTAAAAAGTGCATGGGTCATTGCCACATGCACTAACATGCTTCTTTAAAGAGCAACATCTTTCTGGCGTGTGAACACAGTAACCCGGTTAATGCAAGATGGAAAATTAGGCTCTTAATTTGATCTGAAAATGTATCTATTAACAGTTTTCCTCCCAACAGTGAATTACTTGTGAATGACACATGGAAAGCAATCTGTAAAAGTCATTGTTACATTGTCCATGTAGTCAAGCAACACACGGATAACCTAACATGATCAGTTTGAGCCTGCACCTTCACAGCTCTTCTACCACAGACTTCTTCAGAAGAGTCCAGAGTGCTTGATTGCATTTAGCAAGCTGGCAGAAGAGCTATAATCTGAGATCCAAGCTCTTGCACCACACCGAGTTCTTCCACAAGAGAAATCTCAGTCCTCAAATTTCAGAAACCCCACATTCCACCTGCAAGCATGTCAACTGGATCACGTATTGCTGGGTTTACTTTAAATTCCCATCTAAATGGAGGGAAAGGTAGGAAGTCACGCTCATCTAAGAGTAGCTGCATTGGTTTAAAGTCGTATTGAAAACACATGGAACCTGGACTCTTCTCTCCAGTGTCTTAAACCAAGGAAGTTCAGCGGGTTCCACTGCTCAATGCAATCCCCATTTTGGTTTTAAATAGGGATAGTGCTGTATGGTGCTTGGTAAAGACCAGTCAAGGACTGTTGTGTAGATGATTAAACATAAGAACAAGAAACACGTCAAATCAGCCTTCAGTTGAACTTACTCCATTGCTGACAGAGAGAGACAGAGACTGACTTTTGCATTATAGTTGAGAGGCACGTTTTGCATTGATGAACAGAAAACCTCCATTTACATTGCAACTTTCTGTGGATTAGAACACAGACAAACCTCCTGCTAACGCAATTTTTAGAAAAGAAACAAAGAAAAACAGTTACTGTTCTATTTGAAGTTCTGAAACTGCTCCCTCACCTATTCTACCCAGAAATGCCTTTCCACTTGTGTGTATGCAGCTGCTTTTCCCACCTAAAACTAGTTTAAGAGATCCTCGTTTCTGTGCACCTCGGAAGGAGACAAGTAATTCGGAAGCTTCATAGGGCAGGCCCCTGTACCACATTCGGGAGTTAAGAAAGTCAATACAATTTTGTAAACACAGAGGGAATTCCAGAATAAACATGGAGAAAAATACAAGCCACCAAATCAGAACAGCCAGCAGTACAGAAATCAACTCCTTCACGAAGCAGGAATGAGTTTGGAGCAAACTCAGACTGAAGGGGATACCAGTCCAGGGAGGTATGGAGGGCTGAGTCAAGTGAACATGGAGACTGTGAGCAAGACTGTAATTCAGCAACCTGCTGCCTGAGCAAGTGTAGAAGTCTCAAACCGTGGAAGGGCTTTAAAAGGTGCTCCAGACTTTGCAGAACTGGTACCTGAACTAGTAAACTGTGAGCAGGAACTTGCTTGAGTCCCAAGGGGTAGAGGGTGGCAAGACAGGAGAGGGGCCAGGTTGAGAATGGAGAGACAGCATTTTGAACAAGAGTGACAGAGCCCATTAGGAGTTACTTATCCAGACCTTTTCATAATGGTTCCACTATCACACCTGCACTGAGAGAAGCCCAGAGCAGCCAGTTGAAGCTGTACGTCCCAGATGGTCTGTTACACCCCTGCGCTGTCAACAACCAACCAGGTGGAGGGAGCTGCAGACAAGGTCTTTTCACTCCATCACTCTGGCAGGAAGCACACGGAGGTGGCAGCAGTAAAGCACACTACTCTCAGTCAATCATGAAAACAAAGAGACAAGTGCATTGGTAACTTTGAGTGATGAGGGGGAGAGTGAGTGGCCACTAAGGAAACTGGCCCTTCCCCATGCCGTCTTCACATCTCCTCTGAAGAGGGATGAACAGAGAGATGATTGGCAAGCTCTGGGAGCAACTAATCTGCAGTTGCATAAGCATAAGGCATGATGGAGCAAACCCTCAAGGCTTCTCCATTGCTCAAATTCTCCACCACCAGCTCACCTCTGAGTATAGCCAGAATAACTGCTAGCCAAAGTTCATTATAACTTCTGCCTTTTGAGCACAGGGTTAGAGTTTAGCTTGTAGCCGTATTGCAACAGTTTTTCCGTAATCCACCAAATATTTAAAAGACAAAAAAAAAAACATCTGTGGAGAAAGCCTTTAAATGGGATCAAGTCAGCAAGGAGTCAGTGGTGCACCCTCCCGGCTCTGCCCTCAGTGAAATTTTTAGTTACGATGCTGAGTAACATCCAAAGGTGCCAGTTCTCTGTCCAACTCTACCATCACTGATCAGTTTAACAAACACACTGGGTGCAGACACAGGGCACCTCTGATTCCTGATCTGCTGACATCCGCCATACAATTCAGATGCAGAAGAAATTCAGCTTATACAGACTGCACAGGAGTGGAGTCTCCACCTCTGAGGCAGCCAGCCAGCCATAGAAGTATATGGTAAAAAAAAAACACAGAGTGGTGTTTCTACAGTGGGCCACACATTTTCTTTTTACTATGACTTGCTATTTTTCAGATGACACAAGCAGCTTTGAACTCACTGTTAAAGGTGAACTAGGAAGAAATGGAGAAGAGGAAAATGCCAAAGATTAGAAGACAAACCCATCTGTTCTCCTCTGAAAAGTGACTGTGATAAAAAAAGGGACCTTACTGAATTTGAAGAAACTCTGAAGTTAGTGAGAAGTAGAAAGAGAACTCCCAGTTGAGCCTGCACTGGCGTATAGAGAGAACAGATACAGTCAGCACAGGAAATATACACACGCAAACTCCTTGACCGTGCATTAATGTCAACACACCGGCGATAGGCACGCTGATTCTTAACACAAAGGTAGTTTCATGGGTCAGCGCAGTACTGTCCTTCTGTTAATTATGAATGTGTGTGCCCATGGAAGACCACAGTGAGTGAAGAAGTATTCCTGTTTCCACGCTCTTATGATCAAATTAACCTTACAGCTGGGAAGGGACATCTTGCATCAATCACACAACCCTCTCCTATCTGCGTAAGATGGAAACTCAGCCCAAATTCCAGATGTCAGTTTAAGAACAAAAATATCCTTTGCCAATACAGAAAACAAAGCCAAATGTGTAACGTCTTTGTATTGGGTGGGGGAAATCACTTTTCAGAGAGGAAAAACTGTTTACAAGGTAACAGAACAGAGCCCCAGGTGCCGATAGGCTCGTTTCACACACTACCTGCAATTTCCCACTGTTCTATTTGCAAGCTGCATCAATAATTCTGAACAGTTTAACCTTAAAGACATGCACTGTACCATTTGAGGAGAGCTGTTACTACTTCACTTAACAGCTTCTGCAATAGTTTAGGATGCAGTGCTGTTTCTGACACAGCTCATGACAAACAGCAAGCTGAGAAAAAGGTGCTGTGAAATGGGTGGAATTGCAAGAGTTGTCAACAAATATCAGGCCCTGGATTCAGGAGAAAAGCCAGCAAATCCTGATTTTTTTATTTTTTTTTTCTTCAAGGCTTTGGATCTTGTTAAATGTATTTGTAAAAAGACATTAAAAACAGTTGACTGTAGGACATCCTACCCTCAGGCAACAAGTTGTGAACGCCGCACATTTTTAAAAACACCTTGTGTTGTTTGTGCATCATATACAAGTACATCACAGGCAACGGGGAAGATCCAGCATTTGTGCACATTAACATACAAGCAAGCACTGATAGATGTCACGGGTAAGACTGATCCCAAGACAAACCAATGCATTGATTTGTGTCTACACCACATCCTAAATGGAACAAGTCACGAGTAACAGTACAAACCTGTTGCAATTTCAACGCATACATCTTCGAAAAAGACAGTGCACGTACCCAGCCCTAAGACAGTGACGAGTTCGTGAGATAACTTTACAAAAATCAAGGTACCAGAAGAGGAAGGCACATTAACCACTGGTTGGTTTGTTTCAGTATTATTTGGATATGTCATAGTGATTTATGTACCCTGAGACTGTGGGAGGCCTTGAAAAGGAAAGGAGACCAGGTGAATGGGCAAATAAAAAGTACAAGTTTAATGAGATTTTAAGATTCAGCACCTGAATTTTCCCCTTTAATAAGGGTATCTAGAAAACCAGTTCCTAAGAAAACAATATGTTGACGCCTACATTTTTGTTCTGATGTCAAAGAATCAGTATCTAGGACTACAGAGACATCACATATGTTGCAAGGTTTTTACACACCCTCTCAGTTTCAGTCCAATGACCAGAATTTCTATACAATTAAGTGTTTTACCTGGTGCTTTTTTGGGGACAGAAAGAGTCAGGCAGCCCACATTTTCCCAACTCTGCCAACCCTGGCACCCTGTTATAGATCTGGCTGCGCTTTTCTTAGACCACACTACTCCCAGCAGGATACTAGAAATGGCACTCAATTTTTGATTGGGAAGATTCTGTCAAGAGCATCTTTTAATTAGCCAAGTACCACATGGTTTTGATAAAGAAACCCAGCAGAACAAGCAAGAAGATTAATTAAATCCCTGAAAATTAACATGGAGAAACAAGAGCGACAGGGATATCTACTTGATCTCTCTGAAAATGTATCTGATTCAGCCCTTTCACAAATGCCTCCTGAGCAATGAATGAAGTATCCCCTCTGTTTTCAAATGTCTCAGGAGATCTAAGAGCAGTATCAAACACTGTTGTGTCCCCTTGTCCATCCTCACCACACACCAAAGAGCTCACTTGCAAAGGAGAGCACATGCAGGAGATGCCTTCAGACAAGATGTGGCTGTGTTCTCCTTTCCATTCCCTTATCTGCAACATGGACAGACTTCTGGTGTCTGTGCTTCAGAGGCTTTCAAGTAATCATAGAATTGTTGGGTTGGAAGAGACCTTTAAGATCATAAAGTCCAACCATTAACCCAGCACTGCCAGGTCACCATTAAACCATGTCTCTCAGCATCACATGCACACAGTTTTAAATACCTCCAAGCATGGTTAATCCACCACTGTCCTGGGCAGCCTGTCCCAGGGCTTAACAACCCTTTCAGTAAATAAGTTTTTCCTAATACCCTATCTAAACTTCCCCTGGTGCAACTTGAGGCCATTTCCTCTTGTGCTATCACTTGCTACATGGGAGAACAAACCTGCCCCAACCTCACTACAACCTCCTTTCAGGCAGTTGTAGGGAGTAAGAAGGTCTCTTCTGAGCCTCCTTTTCTCCAGGCTTAAACAAACCCAGTTCACTCAGCCGTTCCTCATAAGACCTGTGCTTAAGACCCTTCACCAGATTTGTTGCCCTTCTTTGGACATGCTCCAGCATCTCAAAGTTCTTCTTCCAGTGAGAGGCCCAAAACTGAACCCAGTATTTGAGAAGCAGCCTCACCACCACTTAGCGCAGGGGGATAATCCCTACCCTAGTCCTGCTGGACATGCTGTTGCTGATCCATGTCAGGAAGTTGTTGGCCTTCTTGGCCACCTGGGCACATGCTGGCTCATATTCAGCTGTTGACCAGAATCCCCAGGTACTTTTTCACCAGGCACCTTCCAGTCACAATTCCCCAAGCCTGGAGCATGCATGGGTTTGCTGTGACCCAAGTGCAGGACCCAGCACTTGGCCTTGTTGAACCTCATCCCATTGGCATCAGCCCATCGATCCAGCCTGTCCATCCAGGTCTCTCTGCAGGGCCTCCCTACCTTCAAGCAGATCAACACACACACCCAACCTGGTGTAATCTGCAAATTTACTGAGGGTGAAGTGAGTTACTGAAACCAATGCAACTCTCAGAAAGGCATTTTAAGCTGAGGTCACACCATGGGCTCTGGCTGTGGGGTGGCTGGTAGTGCATATGGGGATTTTCACTTGACTTTAAGCTAGAGAGCATGTGCTCGGCTACCACAGGAGTTCAGGGCTCAGCACATGCAGGAGGAGATGATCCTCTGGCCAGCATCTCACAGCTCTGCAAGACTGTCCCTAGGCATGAGCTGTTCAGTCATTTAGTCATACCAGCAATTGTGATAGAAGCTCACTAAGAACCTCTCAAACACCACGGAAAAGTAGCTTTATGGAAAACAAGGGCAGCAGACCACCACAGATCTCAGAGCCCACACCTGGCTGCTGAAAGATGCTGCGGCTTTGCCCAGATGCAGCAACTGATGGTCCATCAGTTCTTGGTTTCTTGCGAACAAACAAAACAGATGGCCTTCAAGAAGGGTCAAGGCAAGACTGCTTTATTTCACATCTGCACCAGATGAGGGACATTAGTTCACAAGGTCAGCAAGTGCCTCTCAGCTGAGGGGCAGAAATTAAGACACCAAACCACCACTGGACATAGCTGGATCATAACTTTAATCTGTTAAATCAGCATCTGCAAGCTATATACAAAGCAAGTGTTCAGGTGAAGGAAGAGTATGAAATTCTGAAGAATAACTGATACATAAGTACCTTAACTCTTAAGATACAAAAAGCTGCCAAAGACTTGAAATCGAGGCAGCGAATATATCCCCATAATGAAGTTCAGGAATCCTCCTCACTAAAGGAGTCACAAGTCACCCACAATGTGAATGTAACATTTGTGGACAGACAACGTCCAGTAAGATTATTGAGCACTCTTGCAAGGAATCTTAAAAATGGATCTATGTGGAAAATTAACAACTGAGACTAGGAACAAACACCTATTAACTATTCTTTGGTAATTTACTCACCTTGGACTAACACCAGCAGCTCTGATGAGTGAACAGAACAAATGGACTCACTTTGCTGCAATCCAGGAAACACCCGAGGAGAGCACTAGCAACTCTCTGCAGCTGACTTGAATGTACAAGGGAGAAAGCTACAGGAACTACGAGGATTAAGGTGTTTGTTTGGTGAAGAAGGTGAGCACTGCCCTCATTGCTATACTCAAGCCAACACCACAAAGTGTTGCTGCTCCCTTAGGAGTGTCCCTCACATAACACCCAATTGTTACTGACGGATTGCTATCCAGTAGTTACAAGCTGCCTGTTACTGAACCCATAATTAAGTCACTAGTTTGATTACCCGTGATTATGAGTACTGAAAATGTAATACCCAAAGATACCCAAATTAACATGGTGGTCTACTTGTAAAGAGCTGAGCGGTAAAATTAACTGCTTCCTACATACACCAGCAGCACAAAAGATCCCACATGACCAAAAAGGCAACAGTGGGAAGAGAAGTCTGAAGGTCTCCTATGATTAAAGCTCTTTTCTCTCCTTCAAGTGCTTAAAATGAGAGAAACCCGAGCCTGTTCCCCCACCAGGAACAGGCCATTACTGTGTAATCCCATCAAACATGTACAAGGGCAATGTCCAGTTCTACAGTCTGAGCCAGACCTCAAGGTCTACACAGTTTAAAAATAAAACAAACTGAATGTCTCAAGCATGGCTTGACAAAATGCCAGCAAGCCCATTTCTGCTCGACAGAGTCACCTCTGCAAGTACAATATTGCTGCAGTAAAGACTGAGATGATTTGGGGTGGAGGAGGCAACCCTAAACAGATGATTCCAGAGGGTAAGAAAGAGCAAGGGAGGGAAATCGTTAAGAAACATTGGAAAAGACAGTCTAAAAATGTGCATCCCACTGGGTCTCAGCAGAAGAGCGCTAAACATTCAAGGAGCTGCTGAGGTGCAGTCACCAGACCAAAGTCCATCCATCACAAGGGTGTGTCTGCCATGTGAACAACAAGGTGCACCCAACACAGCTCCATGCAGAGCTTGGAGATTCTCTGCTGTACAGCAAATCCTGCACTTCTGTGAGAAACCCCTGCATTTCTCACCATGATCCTGGATTTCAATTCTGATACCTAATCCAATAGGGCAACAAAATCAAATAAGGAAACCTGGCTTTTTCTCCTATCACTTATATTTGGAGAGTTGGTATAGCTTTACCTTTTTCTGTCTCCATCTCTAGAGCTGACTGGACCAAAACTGCTATATGACCAACCACAAAATATGCTGAAATGTGACATCTGTATCACTACAAGCATTTAAAACCACTGAAACAGGCTAGAAATTAAATACTTTCTGGCCCGATTGGTTTGTGTGCTTGCAGCGCTAACCAGTTTGATTCCAGTTTTGGGGGAGATTTTCATACAGCAACAAGAATGGCTCCCTCCCCATGAGAGGTTATCTTTGCAAGAAAGCACCCTGAAAGCACAACACACAGAAGGATGTGAGACTTGAGGAAGTTTACATCATTGTCCAGATTCTTCTGAGAATTTTTCCTGTGCAGAAAAATATGAGGGAAAGGGTGCTCACGCTACCAGGCTTTAGGACCATGCATTGAGGTGCTTGGTGACACTGGAGTCAGCAGAGGTGGACAGTCTCCACAGGTGCCTCTTCAGTAATGTAGAGACTCTGCTGAAAGATCAGCCTCCGTGTTTGGTGGCTGAAGCTCAGTCCATACAAATACCTTTCCTGCCCCCACACCCAGGCCTGTAATATGCTTCAGTTAATAGATCAACATCAGGACTAGGATTTCCAGACCAGGAATTTTCCTTTGGCACTGGTGACATTGTCTAATAACTAGTTGTTTCAGCAGAACTAGAGGACACTCAAGGAGGCTCAACAGCCTAGCTTCTTAAAAAAAAAGTTAAAATAAATAGCAGCACCTCAAACCAAGCCCAAATGAAAATAAAAAACCTAAGCAGAACATGTTCCCTGTGGCAGTGATCTTATACAGTAGCTGAAGGAGTAATCGTAGAAATACACCTCCTGCCAAGAGGTCTCCTACCAAGACCTGTTTTCCTCTGCATACTTCCACTTTTCAAAAACCCCTAAAATAACCAAAGCAGTATGTTGCCATCACAGAACAACACAGGCACCACTACAACCCCTTTAAAAAAAACAATGAACAACTCTAAAATTTGAGATGTCCTTTGCCACCCCATGGTATGTACTATGCCCCTTTTCAGAGAAAAGCCTGAATAGCCACACGCTGAGCCCTGAGCTGATTCAGTGTAAGCAACCAACCCACAAAGGAAGTATAATTATGAAATGCTGCTAGAAAATCTGTTTGTAAAGCACCCACATCAGTGCTCAATGTGAGTAAATTTTAGTTCTGGGACAGGTGCACATCTGGGAGAGCTCTTCTCTTGCCAGGATTTCCACTGGATGGGAGGGAACTACGTTCCTTGCAGGATCTCCATCCAAGTCTCCACTACCAACTGGAAATTAAGCCTGAGGCTCACTGTTTGGTGTTACTGATGAAGATCCTGTGCACAAAGACATGAGGGACCACAAGGACAGATGCAGACTAGCTTTAGTTAGTCTGTCAAGAACTATATAGAGAGTAGAACTACTCTGCAGTGGAGGCTGTGATCTCCAGTACAGACAGGAGAACAGAGCATGTCCCAGCCTTGTCCTTCTCAACTCCAACCAACTGCCCATTTGGCACCAAAGCAGTGAGGTACAGGCACACTGTGCTCCACCGGTGACAGAGGCAGGGGAAAGGCATTCATCCCAGCAGAGGACAGAGGTGTCAGTAACAAGCTGAGAGTTTGATGCCTGCCAAAAGGCTAGGAGGAGCACCATGGAGTCCTGCATATTAGCAGAGTATTAGGTAAGACCATCACCTTCGAATGCACATTTCACAGCTGGATGTCCTGAAGGACATCAGGACTATTCTCCTCACTTAGTCCCACATGAAATTTGAGGCTGTCTGAATGCAGAATGCAGCAGTGGATTTGGGCAAAGACTGAGCCCCTCCTATGACAAGCAGGATGACAGCACATGTCAGTGCAACATGAGCTAACAGCAAGTTATCTTGCCACATGGAAAGCTTCTAGTCTATGTTAATTAAGTTCAAGATGCACTCAACCTTGGAGAAAAAAAACCACATTTTATTTATTCCATTAGCTTATTGGAATAGATGGCCAATCAGAAATACTCAAATAAGAAGTTTCCACAACCTGGGACAAAAAAAATTCTGGGTTTTAGGCAGTTTATGAAGGACCCATGAGCTGCCGCAGCAGCATACTCGGGAACCTTGGCTCATCTAGAAAACTGATAGATTTAGTTCATTTTGAATGACATGAACACTCATGTCCCTAATCCCCATTTCCTTTCAGCAAGTCTGCAGGCCCTCAATGTAATACCACCCTGCCACATCCATGCTGCAGAACAGACTACATAAACTCTAGTTGTGCAAGCTGGTACCTGGGACAGAATTTTACTCCTGACACTCCTGGAAACTACAACTCAAACACAAATTCATTTTTGAAAACTTCTGCAGTTCGGGTTTGACGGGCAATACCCCTGGAGAAGCCACCCTGGGCTCCAGTGAGTATCGGTTAAAGTAACTGTAATCCTCTACATATAAACAGTGTCATTAGACTTGTACTTTTAAAAAATAAGATCAACCCAGGCCAGGGCCAGGCTCTGCAGATAAAGTAGTAGCTTATCTCTTATAAATATTTTCAATATTTTTTACTTACAAGTAGTCCTCACTCCAGGTAATGTAACTGAAACAAAGTACCTGCACACACACAGCCCCTAGACTTTCACAGAAAGCCCAGGAGCAACCACTCTATAAGGAAGGAATCGTACCTCACAGCAAAGTAGGGGAGGGGGCACGTGGCCAAGACAGCCTAAATCTGGGGGAAGAGTCATTTGGAGTAAATACAATAAAAGGGATTAAAAAAAACCCTTCATATAAAGGACAGAGGAGGTTAAAGCAAAAAACTGGTTCAAAAAGATGTACAAAACTGCTGGAGACCAACAGAAAACTCTGCCAAAAGAAAAACTGCATTTAAATCAGGAATCAGTGGCAATACACAACTTTTGTTGTTAAAAAAAGGAAAAGTGGAAAATCTGTGTAAAGATCAGCATTTATAAAGAGTTATCATTAGCTCCAGAGACCAGCGTAATTCCCATGAAGTCCTGATGGAAGGGGACCTCCTGCCACAAACAGTTTCGTTCCAGACGAGTCGTAGCAATGGGTGTAAACAGCATTTGGGAAGAAATTTATGTCAGAAAAGTAATTCCTCCAGGTTTCATCATGATTCTGTTAAAGGAAAGTTTAGATTGTTATTGTTGCCATACAAACCTAAAACCTTGTTTCACAAAAGCAGAAGAGCTTCAAGAGCCTAAGAAGGGATATTTTCTGTGAATACTCCCTGAGGCTTCAGAGAGATCAACCTGAAGACACCAGAATTGTCCTGAAGCTTTTTCTAAGGACACTTGGGGCCAGACATTGGAAGGGGAGGTGAAGGGCAGGGAAGTTATCAGGTTTCATTAGTTTTGTATCACTGTGATGTAACTTTAAAAAGATAATGCAAAGAAGTTAGACAAAGCCATTAACTGCTTTCTGATAACATACAGGAAATTGAGCACAAGGGACTGCCTCAGCATTACCTCAGGAAGCCAGTTTCTAAAACTGCACACAAATCTCTCTTACTTTGAACACCATGTTAGAGTACCATGGTTTTAAAGGAAGACATTGTATTTTGAGGTTCTGAAAACTAGAAGGTTGATTACATTCAAAAATATATAAAGGATCTGCCCTACTGCGGGTGTAACTGGACTACTGTGTCCAATTCTGGGCTCCCCAGTTCAAGGGACAGGGAACTACTGGAAAGAGTCCAGCGGAGGGCTACCAAGATGATGGGGGGGCCTGGAACATCTCTCTTAGAAGGAGAGACCTGGGGTTATTTAGCCTGAAGGAGGGAAGACAGATGGGATCTTATCAATACTTCTAAGTATCTAAAGGGATCAAGAGGATGGGGCCAGTCTCTTCTCAGTGGTGCCCAGTGACAGGGCAAGGAGCAATGGACAAACTACAACACAGGAAGTTCCATCTGAACATAAGGAATAATTTTTACTGGGAGGGTGCTGGAGCCCTGGGACAGGCTGCCCAGAGGTGCTGTGGAGTCTCCTTCTCTAGAGACTTCCAAAACCCGCCAGGATGCATTCCTGTGCAACTTGCTCTGGCTGAACCTGCTTTGGCAGGGGGTTGGACTAGATGATCTCCAGAGGTCCCGTCCAACCCCTACTATTCTGTGATTCTGTGTAAAGCTATAAAATCTAGTTCATTTATGAATGAGTGCATACAAACAGTAGTCAGTATGCTTTACACAAGCAACCAACCCTCCATACCCTTTCATAAAGCTTTGGTAGAAAGCAATTCTGCAGTACTTCTTGCTTTTCATGATTACAGTTCTCGGTTGCATGATCACTGTTTTGCTGGGACTTATTTCGCACAACAGCTCCCATCACTATAAAAATAACTGGTTCTCGAGTCCTATGGTGCTCCCACGTAAAGGGTCTCCTACAGCCTCTAGCTACTCACCAGCCAGCCTTTCCCAGTAGTCAACTTCAAAATTTCACTTCCTCCCAATTTCTGCTTCTGTCCATAGCAGGCACGGTGGGGCTTTTCCTCCAGGAACCTCTGGGCTCTGATATCATAAAACAACAAGGAACCTTGTCCCGTTCCCACTGTGATGATGTGCTCATAGAAGCTCACTGATCGAATACCTGTCAAACAGAGAAGGGACACAACGCAGTAAGGAAGATGGATGCTTTGGCTCTGCAGTGCTGCTGCTTGATGTGTACTATCTTCTTTAACAGGAACTACATACTAGTATTGTCCACAAGTTTTCTCACTGCTATGGAGCAGTGCAGACAAATCTCATGGATGCTATTGAAACAGCTACTACCCTTCTCCTCCGAGGCCATCAGCTACACTGATGGTGCATAGCAAGAAGCTTCATTCTCACCAGGGCCCAGCTCTGCCGCATACACAAAGATCATAAGCTATTTAGGATCAAGAGCAGCTTTGTTCTGTCTGCCACAAGCCTCTAAGCGAACGCACCACAAGCGAGTACATGGCAGCAGACAGAGGAAAGAACATCACACTGGTTTCCTCCACGAGCTCACACCCTATCTGCCAACCTGCGATAAGAGATCACATGAGAAAATTTACTGTCCCAGCTGCCACCAGGTCTATTTTTGGTGATCAACAGGCTAGCTGTAAGCAAGTATAACCACAATAATCACTAGTCTCTTTGCTGCTAAGGTAGATCAGGCTTGTGAATAATTCTGAAGCTATCTCCACTCAAGTGTTCTCATGCAAGCACACCTTATTCTTTGTAGCTGGCACTCCTAGCACTTCACCCAGCAATGAAGACAGACTAGGAATCCTGCAACCTAAGCAACACCATGTTCCACCAGTACATGGGGAGCTACAGCAAGTTTTCCAGTCCAAACAAAACATTCTAGCACAATTCAGTTATGCCCTTAGACTGAGTAAGAGAGCTTTCTAAATCTGAAGCCTCAGCTAAGCAAGGATCCCTCGAAAATGGTCATAGGGAGATTCTGTATGTAGGAATTTGCAGAACGACCTGCCATCTCACCTCTATTTATTATGCAAAAAGGTTTGTTCTGTGTAAGCAGAACAACCCCAACAACTCTCCTGTGCAGATTAAACTGCTCGTAAAATACTGGAATACACCCAGCAGTACACATGACAGCTGACATCTGAGAGATGCGGATGCAGCAGGGAGTTTTCCCTTTGAACAGAGTCCTAGCACTGTACACATCCTCATCCTTCCGCCTCTGCAACCAGATGTTACATCCAGAGCCACCAGCATCTCTGACAAGCGCTTAGAACAGGCAAGGCCACATTGTTGTGCTCCAGTTGCGAGATGAAACCTTGCGTGCAGGCTTAAGAGGTAGAAAACCATTGTGCAAGTCTCACACCCGCTGAATTACATTTACCAGTTTCACACAGGCATCTCCACCCTACTTCAGAGAAGTACAAATGCAACTGACCAAGCTAGAGACATCCCTCCCTCAACTCCCCAGTCCCCCCCATTACAGGGGAGTGGCTCTGCCAAATACATGAGGAAAGCTTTAAGCCCTCTGCAATCAGTAAGAGCAAGCAACAAGCTTTCTTTGACCTGCTTTTGTGTGCGACACTAGTGATCTTAAGTTAATGTGGACTGAATGCATTCAGTAGGTGCACTTGGAAGCTGAAAGCACATTCAGGTAACACTTCAAAGCACTTAAAAGCCAGCCCAGATTTTAGACTGCAAATCAATAGAGTCCACTTTCTAGAGGTGCTGCACTGCTCCAAGTCCCAATGAGATCAAAAGAAAGTTCAAACACTTGGTATTTTGGGAATTAATATTACTTCACTGCCTCCACCACACCAAAAAACCACCAAACCAATCTGTGTACTGTGCAGAACAGAAAACAGCATTTAACAACAGCTTTATCCATATATGAACTGGAGATGCCCCAGAGATACTACCCACCCACAGATCATCCCCCTTGCAGGGATGATCACATACTCAAGGCAGCAGCTTTCAGCCACTACTGGGCACCACACTCTAGTGTCTTGGTATTTCTTCTCTATGATACTGAAGGGTGACAGTGTCAGGACTTCCACAGAGTCCTCACTGACAGTGGGTCAGGACAAGGGCTGTTGCTGGCAAGATGTTCTAGAGACAACAAGAGCTGGTGAAGCACCTTACTCATACTACAGAAACTTCCTCCGTGTCTGAAAGAAGCAGTGTTGTCACAAGAAAAGGTTAACAGTCACAAAAGCTTCCCGGTGGACCTGTGTAGGTGACTGCAGCTGGGGCAAGGGGTGGACCATCAGACCTGAAGGTCAGTCAAGATAAGAGAATGGTAAATTTCTACCTTCATATGTAAAGTTAGGAGTGAGGAATGACTAACCAATCATTTACTTTACTGTAGTGCCTTCTTGTAAACTGTATGAAATACTACAACTCTGAGTAAAGACCACAGATCTGGGACAACAGCAGCACTGTTCAAACTCAAGTAAAACTTTCCTAACCCTTGCCTACAGGCCTTATCTTTTGATTAGTTACCCGATGGCGAGATGGATGCCTAGAGCCAAGCTAAATAAGGACTGAAATTTATTAGTTTGGAATTTATTAGTCTGGAATTAACATGGTTTAAAGTGGACATCACATGGACCTCTCATGCCTGAAAATAAGTAAAGTAAAAAATAAGTAGAAGTAAAATGCACACTTTTGAAAGTCCAGTCCTATTTGGACAGTGTACAATTTAGTTGACCATAAAAGCACTCATGTTGTCTCAGATTTCAGAGCTGCTTTCATATTTGGTTTGCTGGTTGCTCAAGAAATACTGTCATAAAATCAAAGCCTGCACATACTGTTTGATTTAGTTTATCACATGAAAAACTATTCCTGCTTACTAAAAGCTTATCTTACTGCAGTCATAATAGCTACTTCAGCAAGCAAACCATCTGAAGCACTCCTTGACAAGTTTCTTACCACTGCCTCGTTCTTTGGTACAGACAGATTTAACATTGTGAGAAGGCTGCCTGGGATCCAGAAAGGAGACATGTGCCTGTGATCCTACTGCATACACTGACCACTCCTGACCATAAGCCAAACACACGTTCTCCCTGCAGTATGGCAACTTTGTGGAAAGTAACTGGAAAAAGAAGAAATAAAAATCAGCCCATTATGAGAAAAGAGCAAGATGTTAATAGAGCAGTTCTGTAAGCTATGTTCAAGGAAGTTGCAGTGAAAAAAAAAAACAAATGGACATAAAAAATAAGTTCACCACAAAAATACAACTTCATGGGAAAAGCAACAAACTGACCCAGATAAAAAAATCCTGACTGAGATGGGATGCCTTATCTGAATAAAAGTTCAAGTATTATGCAAATAACAACTGCCATCTCAGCAAATTGTTTTAGCTCTAAGTGGCCCTTACCTTTTCAGGTGTACACAGATATCAGCTCTCAGCTGAAAAAGCTTACTTCATGCACTACCACAGATATGTCTGGGTTTGTCTGCAAATATATGTAAGTGTAGCTTCCTTCACAAACTCTGCTAATCAAGTACGCATGATACTCTATGCAACAGTTCACTTGAGCTAACCCAGAACCAGCAGAAAGATAAGAGCACCTCCCACCCTCCAAAATAAGGGGAATGGGAAGTTTCTCTTCTCAAGTTCTAAGTTTCAGAACGTTTCATTTTACAGAAAAGCTTTCAAGTGTTTTTCAAATGCTGCTGCTCTTCCTTTGAGCATTTAAAGGAGATGAAGAATAGCGAACAGTCTTAACTGCTAGGAAATTTTTGAAATTTAACACCAATAAAGAGAAGAGCACCTTCGACAGTGTGTGCTCTGCTTTCCAAAGATGAAAATACCCATCTAGGGACACAGCTCCCAGTTCCTATTAAACAAAAGTAATAGAATTAGTTTCTGTATTATAAATGTCCTTACAAACTCACACTCTCTACTAGGCAGTCTGCATACTCCAGACTGAACTCATCCATAATCATGTACATGCTTATCAAGATAAATTTTCATTTTATAGTGATCTGATAGAACACAATACAGCACAAAGGTGCCAGGTAGAATGATAATTAATAGGACAGCAAATAACCAAAAATAACTTTCAA
>VZZY01004741.1:0-18720 GCA_013400335.1 Eurystomus gularis | reverse complement strand
CCTTCCCTTCCCTTCCCTTCCCTTCCCTTCCCTTCCCTTCCCCTGAGCTGTGGAAACCGGTACCACTTGCAGAACACTACTCATTTCCATGTCACTAAGAGCTGGAATATGTACGAGTGACCAAATATCTACACTATAACAATTTTCTGCAACAGTAGATAATAGTCAAAGGCTTTCATTTTCACAAAAGAAAAAATAATAACAGTAAATGAATCTTTGTCATGAATCTATTTCTTCTGCTTTGAGCTCTCTCTCTCTCTAAAAAAAAAAAAAAGCAGCAAAATGGCTTTTCCAGTGACCGTTTTGCCACTATTATGTCTTCTCTTCACCCCTTAAGAGAGCTTTTACCCTTAATTTTGGTGCATCCTGCTGTGGCCATGCTATTACTTAGCTATGACAAGAGTTTTAAAATTACAAACATGTGGGGCTAGGGTTGCTGCATTTTGCTTCAGCCTTTCAAATCCGCTTGTTGATGTTAATACACAGCACCCCTGCTGTGCTTTTTTTTCTTATTCTGACTTTCTTTTTTGCTATATTTTGCATGTGGAGCCTGAGTGATTAATATTTCATGAGTTCTTCAGTGCAGCATTACACAAGGATGTGTTGCTTTTGGCTTTCCTGGAGCTCTCTTGTGACTGAATTGTGACTAATAGCTGGAGCAGGACCTCTAAAGGTTTCATGGGTTCATCATGAAATAGAAACAAACAACTGTTTGCCACATCATTAAGCTATAAGAAGTTAATTAAATACTTTCCTCTGCATTTTAAATGTGTTACCTTCCCTACAGTATGTCAGAAATTAGTGAGTACTATTCTGATCATGTATACCACTAACTTGTCTTAGTCCAATGTTTAATGTAAAATTCAATATACAATAGCATAATTTCATTAGTAAAATGGTTTGTTCCAAAAATGGAAGTGTTAAAAAATTTTATGGAAAACGCTTTTCATTTGTTTATTTTCACTAGAGATGGCATAATGAAATGCATTTCAAAAGTTATTTTTTATGTTGTAGAAGCTTCAGCATATTATCAAAGAGACTGTATTTTATTTTTTTTAATTAATGCATGTTTTATGGGTGCATGTATTGATGTGTGATTCTTAAAATTGTTTTTTCACATGCACATCAGATTGCATGCTTGGGCTAGCCTTGCCAACTAGTGACAGTGGTGATAGTGGGTGGCAATTCAGAGAGAGCCGAATGCTAAGATTACAGCAGAAAAAGTAGGAGTTAAAATTGGGGGGAAAAAATTGCCTTAGCTAAATCTGCAAGAAACTCAGGCTGGAGGGCTCTTTGATTATATATCTACTAGATAACCTATTTGAGCTACAGTATAAATGGATAATCCACATTAAGTGTTCTTATCAGAAGCCTTTGGCTCTTTTTAGTGATCTCAGCAGGCTACAATTCTACCAAAAAACTCAGTGATCACATTAACAGTAAGAAAACCAGTTAATAGTGGCTTATTAAGTTATATGTACAAATATTTAATTTTCTGTGGTAAATTTGCCCCTGTTGTGGTTACTTTTGGGGATAATTTTGCAGATCTTTCTGCTAATTATTTTCAAAACCTAAGGGAGTGTTGAATAGCAGACTTGTATACAGGCTTAGCTGTGTGTTCTCATATAATGTATTGAGCACAAATATATGGAAGTGATATAGTATGTACTAGTCTTTCAGAAAAATAAAGAACATTGGAAAATGAAGAGTAAAATATGTAATGAGTCTCACCTCAGAACTGTGAAGAAACTTAATACAATGAACTACCTTAAAGATTCATTCTGTTTTATTTTTTATATCAATCAAAACAGAATGAAACATATTCTTTTGACTGTTATTACACTGAAACCATTTCTGACATCACAAGGTTTTCCTCCAAAATTAACAAAGGAAAATGTATTGCAGCAAATGAACGAGAGAGTGATGTTGTATCATCAGCTTATTGGATTTGAATGCAAGCAGAGCCACATTCCTGATGACTTGGATAGTTCCTAGTGTTTGTTCCATGGTTGTCTCTTTGTAAGAATGTTTCTATACCCTACTGCCTCTAACCTTTGACCAAGTAGTGTATGACTGGAGGAGAAGCTGCATTCAGTATTGCCGATTCACATTTGTCTCATTTTCTTTACAAGCTCCACAATATTTGGGTTTGGGGTTTTTTTTGTTGTTTTTTTGTTTGTTTGTTTGTTTGTTTGTTTTTAATGTCTTAATAGATTTCGCTGACAAATGCAGAAATTCCCAAATCTACCATTCTTCATGGTGTGGTTTTGAAAATGTAACCTTAAAAGAACAAACCAGAAAACCAGAAGAGGTAACATGTGAACTGCTACAATGCTTAGGGAGAGTGGAACAGCGTCCTGTTTTTGAATGCTTAGAAGCTGTATTACTCTGCGCTCCGACCACAACATCATCATAACTTAGTGTCTTTGTTTCCATATTATCAGTGGTACATCAGCTATCAAAAAGCACAAGCTGAAGGAGCACAGTACTTAAGCTGATCTTCTGTAGCCCAGGTGAGTGCTCCAGCCATCAGGCTGTTGGGTGTTCAGCAGTGAAGACGTTTTGGTCTGTCCCTGGGGAATCCCACCCCACAGACACAACGACTTCAGCCTTAGTCTTGCATTGCTGTGTTATGGGGATACAGAGCCATTATGATGTTTTATTGTTAAAAAAGAGGAAGAGCTCCAAAGAGGAAATCTCCAAAGTGTTCATGCTGGAATAAACAAATCCTGTTGGCTAGAAGATGACTCCTTGAGCTACAAGATTAAGGTTTAACTCCTCTCTTGGAATCATATACAGAACGATAATTGTTTTGGAAAGGAGATAGTCTCTTATCTTCTTCTGGTTTGCTTCAGTGGAGCAAAAGAACGTATCAATTCTTAAAACTTTTTGTTGGATGCAGGGAAAAAGAAAAGAAAAAGCTAGGCATCGATGGCAAAAAAATCTCTTTCCTGGAACTGTTTTCCCTCTTGGAGAGGTAAACCTTTATGAAGCTGAGGAAACAGCCAGATTATGTCCCCTTTTGTTAGTGAGGCTTGCTGTAAACAGTCAGATAATGCATTTCCCTGTGGAGCTCTTTATCTGATAACTTTGCCCACTAGTATGGATTTGAGCATGCCTGAGGCCTGCCTCTAGCTCTTGGCAATATTGTTTTGTGTAAAGGAATGCAGTGCTGATGAAATAGGCGTTGGGACTAGTATTCAAAGACACTGCAATGACAGCTGCAAGCTTCCCTTTATTATTTCAACTGCATACCTTACCCTTTCTTTGGCAGAGCCACAGACTTAAAATTCCTACAGAGGCTCCACTTCTACTCAGTATTCGACCTGCTGAGAGCATCAATTAAAGTCAATTGCAGTGGAGCTTTTAGTTTAGGGAGCTATATGCAATAAATGTTTTGAAGCAACTAATGTATTTTATCAAAGCAAGAGAAACCTAGTCTTGTGTAATGTACTTTGCCATCACTTCGCTGCGCTATGACTGCAAGATGAAGTTTCAGATCTGTCTTACTCCTGACCTGGCCTTAATCTGAACATTCAGTATAAATGTGTGTAAAACTCCATATCTCATCACTAGTCTCTTGGGTTTTCCCTAAACAAATACAGTGGATTAAAATGCAAGTTCATTAGGTTAAAGTGCTTAACTATCTTAAAACTCTTAGTGTTAGAGTCAGATGTCAGGATTTGATTAGCACTGCAGGGAGACTCTGTAAGGACCAAAATGGAAATAGCCATTGTCCTAGTATAGTTAAAATGTTATAAATATGTAAATAAGGACACAAATATGGGCCTAGATACATATGCAATATTTCTTAACTCTCAAATGAAATAATTAGCATAAATTATTTTGATGTATCCCTATCTCTGATCCTTAATTATATCAATGCTACATTATTTAATATTCCATGACAAGTTGTCATAATCACATTCCTTTCAGTCTTGTTTATTGCCTTCTCTACTTATTAAAGTCCCTTTTATTTGTGTGTAGAGGAAAAATTAATATCAACTATTACTGACCTTTAATAAACCAAATTATAGAGTTTTGGGACTCTCCCACAAGGTGTGATAAAGCAATGGATTTTAACTTTACAAAGATTACTCTAAAATGATTAATGAGCTATCACCCAGGGAAGAAAAGGAAATACTGTGCCTTAGCATAAGAGCAGAATTGTGTAAAAGCAGTCAAGGGATCTGTTTCACCTTCCTCATTTCATTGGCTTGCTTTATTAGTTGAGAAGGGTTGGTGTATAGGAAAGAGAGCAAAAGCTTATTTCCAGGTGACAAAGACCTATGATCAGTATACTGTAAATGTTTCTTTATCAGCTGCACATGGGAAGAAATGGAGCCTGAAGGTTTTCAGTGCACTATTTGCAATTCAGTCCCTCCAGTAAGAGGAAAGGAATGTGCAAACTACCAAAATCCACGTTCAGTTTCATTATTTTCTTTGAGTTCTTGAAAAAGAACAAGAATCCAACTCCTTACTAGCAGCAAACAGAAAATGAAATTGAAAATGATCATTAGATTAATCTTGAGCTTGCATGTCCATGAAGTCCTTTTATCTGGCTATTCTTAGCTTCAAGGGGCAGCCAAGTCAGGCAGTAGATAGATTTCTTCTGTTAGGGCTCTTTATCCAGGTCATTGATTTTTTTTCCCCACATAAAGATTTTATTCTTAAGGTGTGGCTATTTTCTCTTAAGAGCTTGAAATATTATTTTTTCTAACCCAAGATGAAACCTGCCACATAGTACCCCATTGGAAGATTCCTAATAGATGCAGTTCCAGGTGTGTAAGTGGATGTGGTTTACAAAGGCCGAGGCAATAGGAATTCAGCATGCCTTTTGTAGATGTGACAGTGCCTACTGCAAGCTTTAGCTCCTGCTAGGCAGTGCTGCACAAGAATTTGGTGTGTTTTTGAGATGAATTATCTCATTTCTTCCCTTTGGATGCTCAGTGTGTTGCACAACATTCATGACGGGTCTGTTCCACTGGGACTGAGGCATTTAAGCTGCAGCTTGCTGCAGGGTTTTGAGATCTGTTAACAGGGTGAAGTACAGGGAGCCTCCTTCCAGCCTATTTCAGTCCCAAGTGTGACAGATTTGCTGTAGGAATATTTCACTTGCATGTCTCACTCTCTCTTAAATAACACTGTAATCAGATTTTTACATGGCATCAAAATGGTTCTGTAAATAGCTAGGACAAAAACCTGCCCCAGGCAGAGCTGAACCTGATCATGCTGCCTTGTACAAGTCACCTGCATCTACCTGTGGGTTCCTCCAGAGAGAAGAGTCATCCATTGAACAATGGTTGTAGCAGTGTGAATTTAATGCTCTGGATAATGATGACTCTGTATAGAAATATATTGGAAGTAAAATATATTCCTGACAGGAAGACCTACAATATTAATGCCTCTACGTCTGGAAAAAAAGAACAAGAAAAAACTTTCTTTCAAAACCTGTATTTGGAAGAAAATCTAACCGAGCCAGAGATTGCAAGTCAAATTCTGTCATCAAGACCTTGTAGTTGGTGCTTTGTAAATGCATATTTGAAATATTTTAAAAGATAGCTTGAAAGATATGAAGTGACATTCCACGTTGCTCTTTTCTCATCTATCATCAGCATTTTTGATTGTTTCGAACTTTGTTCAGGCTTCAGTGTCTGCTTTAAGACCCTGTATCCTCAGGTTCTATCTTGCACTGATGAATGCCTGAATTTTCTATCACTGATCATAAAGTGTGTTCATACAGACATACTGCTGTAAATGTATTAACCTTTAGGTTTCTGTGAATGTTTAAGAATGTTACTTCTCTTACGGGAGGAAAGGAAAAAACAGAAAAGTGCAAGCAGTGAGATGGTTAACTGGCTCCAAGACAGATGTTCATATTGCTCTAATTTTGACAAAAGTACATTGGCTTCCTGTGAAGCAGAGGATTGATTTTAAAACATAGTATTTGCAGACCAAGCACTATGTGGCTCAAGTCCAGTTCTCTTGAAAGACTTATTAACAGCCCCTCACATTCTCTTTGTTCTTTTGAAAATCATCAACTGCTTCGGACACCTACTGTAGCTTCCTGTGGTTCATACACTAGCATTCTTTTAATGGTTGCTTCTCTTATCTATTGAACATTTATGCTATAATTTTAGATGGTTTTAGAATGTTTAAAAATATTCTTCGTTAGTTAATTGCAAGAAGTCACCGTATTTATTTTTCTGTAAACAATAATTGCAATTTCTAAGGTTATAGTTTTCTTTTATATAACCATTAGATTTTGTCTTCTAGCTCCAAAACATATTTTTAAGGCACCTTTTTCCAGATCAGGTTCTTTAAATGGTTATGAATACTATTATTAGTACTTTTTAGTTACAAATTTTATTCATTTTAATTTTATTTGTTATTAGTATTTTATTCGTGAATAGGTTTATAAAATTATCAGTCATTTTAGTATTAATATTTACCAGCTTGCTCAAATATGTGCCATAGCTTTGTGACTAACAATAAGCAAAAAATATCAGGAACAGCTTTTTATGGGTTACAGCAGGCCCTTGCAAAGTGAGAATCAGAATCATAGCATCATTAAAGTTGGAAAAGACCTCTAAGATCATCAAGTCCAACCATCAACCCAACACTACCATGACAACTAGACCATGTCCTGAAGTGCCACGTCTACAAGTTTTTTGAACACCTCTAGGGATGGTGACTCCACCACTTCCCTGGGCAGCTTGTTCCAGTGCCTAACCACTCTTTCAATAAATAATTTTTTCCTAATATCCAATCTAAACCTCCCCTGGTGCAACCTGAGGCCATTTCCTCTCATCCTATGGCTAGTTACTTGGGAGAAGACCAACACCCACCTCTCCAGAGCCTCTTTTCAGGTAGTTGTAGAGAGCAATAAGGTCTCCCCTCAGCCTTCTCTTCTCTAGACTAAACAGTTCCAGTTCTCTCAGCTGTTCCTCATAAGACATGTTCTCCAGATCACTCACCAGCTTGGCTGACCTTCTCTGCACTGGCTCCAGCACCTCAATGTCTCCTTTATACTGTTGCACCCAAAACTGAACACAATACTCAAGCCGTGGCCTCACTAGTGTGGAGTACAGGGGCACAATCACTTACCTGCTCCTGCTGGACACACTGTTTTTTTCTTGGCCACCTGGACACACTCTTGGCTCATGTTCAGCCGGCTGTCCATCAGCACCCCCAGGTCCTTTTCTGCCAGGCAGCTTTACAGCTACTCTTCTCTAAGCCTGTAGCGTTGCATGGGGTTGTTGTGACCAAAGTGTAGGACCCAGCACTCAGCTTTGTTAAACCTCATACAATTATCCTTAGCCCACTGATCTAACCAGTCCAGATTCCTCTGCTGAGCCTTCCTACCCTGAGCAAATCAACACTACCACTCAATTTGGTGTCATCTGCAAACTTACTGAGGGTGCATTTGATCCCCTCATCCAGGTCATTGATAAAGATATTAAACAAGACTGGCCCCAAAACCGAGCCCTGGGGAACGTTGCTTGTGACCGGCTGCCAACTGTATTTAACTCCATTTACCCCAACTGTCTGGGCTCAGCCACCCAGCCAGTTTTTAACCCAGCAAAGAGTACAACCTGGACTAGCCTTCCAGTGTAGAGAGTGACTCTTTCTCCAGTCACATTGCAAGTCAGGTTGCAAACCTCAGATAGTAGGTTCAGTTAAGTTAAGAAGCTATCCTAGAGATGATCCTCATTCAATATCCTGTTCAAAAAAAAGCTAGAGACACACCATGTGTCTGTATTTATATACACATTTGTATATATTTGTGTATATGCAGATATATGTAAAGGACTTAGAAGTCTATCTGTTTTCGCTATGAACACTACTAAATGTCTGCCCTTAAACTCTCAATAGTTTGTGAGCAAACTTTACTTTTGTGAGACTCTACCTGGTACTGCCTCCAGTTCTGAATCCCTCAACACAAGGACATGGACCTGTTGTAGTGGGTCCAGAGGAGGCCCACAAAGATGATATGAGGGCTGGAACATCTCTCCTATGAGGACAGGCTGTGAGAACTGGGGTTGTTCACTGTGGCCTTCTAGTATCTGAAAGGGGCCTACAAAAAAACTGGGGAGGGACTGTTTACAAAGGCTTGTAGGGAGAGGATGAGGGGTAATGGGTTCAAACTGGAAGAGGGTAGATTTAGATTAGATGTAAGGAAGAAGATTTTCACCGTGAGGGTGGTGACACACTGGAACAGGTTGCCCAGGGAAGTTGTGGATGCCCCATCACTGGATGTGTTCAAGAACTTGTGCAACCTGGTCTAGTGGGAGGTGACCCTGCCCATGACAGAGGTGCTGGAACTAGACAATATTTAAGGTTCCTTGCAACCCACACCATGCTATGATTCTATGATTTTATGATAGTGATGATACTATGGGCATGCGAGAATAAGTCTAAACCTTACAATAAGAAATTTCTATATATTTGCATATTTAATTATAAACCTTTTGCTTATTTATTAATGTATTTACAAATTTATTTATGTATTGGTATGTAAAAGAAATTCTTCTATTCCCTTAATCTTTGTGTGCTAAATTTCAGCAATGCTAAATTACACTGCCGCAACAGTGTAAACACAGAGTAAGTCCATGTAGCTTTCTATTTCCATTTCCAAAATGCACACATTATTCCAGTAAATATTTCATTTAATATTTTCCAAAGTTAAATATGTAATTGAGTAAACATATATTTAAGGCAATGCTTGGTCTCAGACAAAAATTGAAGCAAAACTTAATAACAAAAAAAAACTTTCTTTCTATAGCTAATTTCCTGACTCATGTTTGCATAGAAGTATTCTAAAAATAACCTGAAGTTTCAATTGCATTTACTTCTTATTCACTCCCATATACAGAGTTTCTTATGTTATCACTTGTAACATGTTTTAAGCAAATTGACTGTAGTTTACAGGTGCTGAAAATCAGTCTTGGGGAGGGGGTCACCTTCAGGAAAATATAAGGAGCGTCATGTTGCCATTCACTTTCAAATCTGTAGTTACTAGTTAATTTCTTAGTAAAATGTCCTCCAGAACACAACTGTTCTTATCCTGAAGAAGGAAGTGATGTTAAAATTTTGCAGCATTTTACCATGTTTTTCTAAACAGTTTTCCTAGGATATATGCAGCTGTAAAATATTTTTTCCTCATTCTTTTATTTTTTTCTTTGATACCCATACATAGCATTGTAGAGCACGAAGAAAAAGTGTCAGTGATATTGAATGCTGTAATGGACCATACTTTGGATAGAGTTGCTAGTCTTTAGCCAAGAGTCCAATGATGGTTTCAGAAAGAAAGTAATTCTCAGGATGAATTTTTCTGTCTCTCTGTTTTTTTTGGTTTTTTTTTTTTTCTATTTTGTTTCAGAAAGTAATTTTTTTCTTTGTAAGCAGTGAAATTGACCCCATTTTATCACAGTTTAGATCTTTTAATTCCCTGCAGCAGACACAGTCTGTAGTGTGTTATGTTTGACATACTTGGGTTGGAGCTTAAATTCAAACTTTAGTCCCTGTTTAAGAAGGCAGAAAAATCTGCTGGCATAAATTGACTGAACCTTACTGCACAGATAAAAATGTCACTCCTTTAAAGCTCAGTAACATCAATGTGCAAAATACCACGATGATGGACTGAAATAGAACAAAGTGTTCCTGAAGATCCTAGCTTTCTTATAAGTTTTATTGCTTTTCATCTCTTACTGAACTGTAAAATGCTTCACGTGATTCAGATTATTGATTCAGAAAGCTGTGAGAATGGTGTTTCAAAGCAGGGTTTAATGTATTTAATTTTATTATTTTACAGTAAATGTAATGTATAAATAAATGTAATGTATAAATGTATAAAGGCATGAAAATAAACAGTATATGAAGCATGGATAAATGCCACAGTTGTTTTACATTTCAGAACCATTTTGCTTATGCTTATGTTGAAATGAGAATAAAGAAGGGAAAGGCCAGTTGCTATTTAGCCTATAAACAGTTTTTTGTGGTGACTAATCAAAATGAAATATAGGCATAATTTTCATACCAGTGCTGTTAACCATCCTTCTCTCAGGGAAAACTGCAAAGGAAATTCAGGTCTACTTTAAAGTATGGTGGGATGTATGGCACCCTTCTTTCTACCATCCAATGAGGTTGTTCAAAGATCATAATGTTGGGGAATATTAGAGGTATGCATAAAGAACATTTAAGCATATATTTCCAGTATTGGCTAAAGACAGCAAAACAAATTGATTCACATAGTAAAAAGCATGAGCTTTGGCTTGGGAGGTAATTCTGCAGGGTATGCAGTGGCTACAGCTGTGCCAAAAATTATCACCTGCAGAAAATCACACCTTGTAAGTTCTCAAAGAAGTAGAATATTTTTTGCCCTGCAGCTTTTTTCTTTTATGAGGAAGAGACTGTTTCATGACACATAGATCATTTTTGTATGTGAATACTTGTTAAAGGTAAAATTTTCCCCAACTCTTACATCCCAGGGCTAGGCAATTAAAGATTCGGGCATCTACTGGCTGAGTACTGCAAATCTACCCTTTAGGTACTTGGTCTTAATGGTACAGAAAGTTGAGGATTAAGTGACTAAGCAGTGTAGCCCAGATAGATTCATAATGGGTAGATCTATCTGCAGGTCTTGGGCACCACATTCAGATGGCATGTTCAGTAATATCTGCCACTCACTCATAAACACAGGATCCCTGATAAAGTAAATACCTGGCCAGAGTAACTTTTCATGGTCAGAGCTGTTATTTTGCTCATATGGCCTACATCTGCCACCCCCATAAGCTGAGAAAGACATTAAAAATAGAAGGAAAAAAAAAATTGATGGTATGTTACCCTCTCTCCTGGGCACCTGAGCCAAGACTGATTCCAGACCTCTCCATTTGATATCCATAGCTGTAAGAGTGTATCACACTTCCCTTTAAAATGAGACCACTGTTAAGAAAATGTGGTGGTTGTGATTATAGCCATACGTATTTAACAAATGTAAAGTAGTCTTTATGCAATTTCATAATGGTTAGAGTATTTGCTCAGGAAGTGGAAAGTTTTATTTATCCTAGAATTCCCCTGGGTCCATTTCTAATGTCAAAGTTGTTCCAGTAAGCAGAGGACAAGTGAGGCTAGGGGAATGGGGGTATTCCTTGTCCTCTTCCCTTCAGTGCTAGGAAGAGATCTGTCAACTTGAACACAATTTCCAGCCAGTGCACAACATACTTGGGGGGACAGATTTTTGGAAGCCAGTGGCTAAAAAAGCACCTGCTTTACACTGACTAGTGAGATTTCCCTGCTGCCACTCCCACCCCTTGAAAGATCTTATTGTCTTACACAAGCTCAATCACAAATACAATTGTTGCGTGTTGATTTCTTGGGGGAAAATATGATTCTTCTCCATAAAAATTTTCTACTGAATGATTACATGTAAGCTTTAGGTTTTATTTTTAGTTTCAATTTCAGTTAACTAGTGTGATACAAATATGAAGCAGGCAGTTAGATATCCCTTTTAGTCTTTCAAGATATAAATAAACATTATAAAATAATTTCAGATTGATAAACAGAAGTCTTCTTTAGCTAATGTCACTGTGAAGAAATAACAAATCTGATAGCCTCTGAATGAAAATTGAAGGGTCAAGTTTTCCAAGTATTTATACATATATGTGTGTAGACGTGTACACTTATGTATATAAAGGAGAAAAAAATTTTTTTGCTCTAACATTTTATATTAACTCCTATTAATTTTGTGATATAAGGTGTTGAGCTCAGAATTCTTAAGTGTTGGCAGGAGAAGGGTTTGAGAAACAACAGTTCTTCAGTGTAATTCTTCATGAACAGACTTGTGGGTAACATAACCTTCTCTCATGTAAAAACAGAAAGCTTGCTAGATGAACAGATGTTGCAAAAATTACTCCAGAGTAGAAGATAATAAAATACACACTAAAGTCCCATCAAAGTTGTTAGTTTTGTACTAAAGCAGGAAGAATTGGAGTGGCATCAGAGTACAGAAAAAAATGAGAAATAAGGAAATAAGACAAACAATATTTAGCTAACATTTGAAACACTAATTTTAATTTGAATCTCTTGAGAGCAGAATAGATAGGAGGTCATAGATAATCATCAGAAGTAGCATGATATGAGACGTATAGAATGAATGAAGCATAGAATTTCCATACAGGTATTTTCCAAGCTCAGGGAAGCTGCACCAGCAGCTAAGTACTGGGTGACAGGAAAAAACTTTTTATGTAAAATAATTAGATGAATGATTCTTATGGCAGTTTCAGAAGACAGAAAATAAGTAGAAAGGAAGAAGACAGCACAGGATACGGGGGCTTGTCCCCAAAACCTTTTGAGGTCACTGGTATTGTTTTGCCCAGCATTTTGAGATCTTCATCAGAGATCCCTATCTCTGAATTGAAGCCACTGGCAGCAAGGGGAGGTTGTTTCCCCTGATAGGATTGACATTATTGAAGTTGTACTGAATGAGCTATTTCCAGCATAAATAGAGCATTCTTGCTCTTTCACACAGGAGACAGAAGAGATATCACTTGCAGCACCGTGTGTAATTCTTGTTGTCTGTATTCAGGAAGATTAAGTGAAAGTGTAACAGAATGATTGAGGAAGAGGAATCCTTACTTATAGGGGCAATGAAAAGATGTAACAAAATAAAAGCATTGTTTAAATGTATAAAACACAAACATGGAGCAGTGGGAAATTCTTCCCAGCTAAAACATAACACTTGTCAAAGGACGAATAGAGATAACCTCAGCATATACGAATTTATGTGGAAAATTAAAAGCAGCTTTCAAACCCTCAGAGCAACGAGACAGTAAAAAATAGGTGCTGGGAATTTGTCTGACTGTAATATTAACTCTGTTGCAGGACTGCAAAACAGACTGTTTGATGTACTCACCTAAACCAGGAGAAAGTCCTTTTCAGCTGTTTCCCATTTTCTTGAGAGTCTGAACTTACAGCAGAGTATTTCAGCTAAATACTTTGTAAATTAGTATTTTGTCTTTCAGCAAAAGTCTCTGTGTTTCCCTTCCCAAAATTTGAAATGTATGTGTTGTACAGCCACTTTCATATAAATAGATCAATGCACTAAATATATTTTACATGGCACTAAGAAACATATTTTCGTTGCATGGATTACAAGCACATACCATAAGCAGAATTTTGAAACATTCTATGGGTGCTTAACAGTTTGAAGGCTATTTTCAGTAGATTTTGCATTCTCTAAATGAATAACCAGTTATTCAAACTTGAACTTTGAGTAAATTCTGTTCCCATATGTTTCTGTTATAGTAAAGTTATAGTAAACTGTTAAGTTGCTGTTAAGTTATAGTAAAACTTAAGATTACTAAGAGCTTTTAACATATTCACATCATTTTTTTCTATTATCATGTTGATTGAATAACAAGGCTGCTAACATAACTGCTATGTCTTCCAGAGTTATTAATTCTGTCCAGTATATTTGTGATTTCATTGGGATGTTGTTGATTACAATGGTTACAAATTAATTCATGCATTGCAATGAATTTTATTCACAGGGAACTGTAATGATAATTACTGTCTTTCTGCAAGGGTTTTCATTCAGCCTTTAATAATGTAACCACATTCATTAAATAAATGTATTTTCAATTATAAACATTAAAGTGATACATATGGGAGAAAAGGAATATTGCTATTGAATATTTGGTTATACAAGCAGAAGGTCAAACCTTCATTATCACTATATTCTCTTTGGGAATTTGAGAGGCTATGTTACTAGTAAGATAATTAACATTACAAAAAGATATATGTATTTTTAGGCTCATTTTTCTTCTGAAAATTTATTTTCATACCTGACACTATGGAAAATGACTTGTCACTTATGCTTAGTGTTTTAACACATTTTTATTGTATGTATTTTTGCTTTCATAATGAGACTATAACAACATAAAAATAGAACAAGAGTCAATTCATGCTTTTGAGTATTAAGACTGACTGAAAATGAATTCATTTTCTGAAAACAGTATAAAAATTTTAAACAGTCATTATTTAAACTCTGTTTTTGAAAGTCTTAGTGCAAACAGAAAATTAATTTCTCCCTACAGCAACTTTAATTCTCCAGAATTATGGGCTTCCCCAGGTGTTGTTTTTCTTGCACAGCTTTATGCCTTTGTTTACTCTGTGTTTTCAGCCTGTATTTACATGGTTGTCGTTGTTTAAATGCTCAAGTTAACATACACCTGACAGCGGTACAGTAGGTATTGCAACCCCCTTCAGTGCCCAGAAACAAATTGTATAGTGCACATCCATCAAACTGGCACCTGAAGAACCCTGGGAAGGATTCTGTGTCTTAATGAAACTTTGACAACAGTGGAAGTGCCTTCAGAGACTTGTCCCCGAGTACAACATGGGAAAAGTTAACAGATTGGTTTCCTTTCTAATTTATCATTTGTCAAGCCTTCAGGTATATATACTTTAATCCTGAATTTTTCATTGTCTGATATTCTGGACTTAATTTCCACAATGTGTTATGTCAAAACAAGAATAAATCATTATAAGTGAGCAGAAATACCTTTTTGTAGGAATAATATAAGAAAGTGATGTTAAAAAAAAAATCAGCACCTAAGGTTATTTAATGTCATGTGTTTTTTAGTTTTCTAAGTAAATAGGTTGGATTAAGTAAAATCACACAAAATGATTGCTGATTTTGTTTTTGCTACTGTTTTTAAAAATGTTTGTAAATTTATGTAATCTACAATTTAATATTATTTTAATTCTTAAAAAAAAAAAAAATCTTATGACACTGTATTTCATAATGACACACATCTAAACTGTACAAGAGTACTGAAAAAATCTCCAGTCTGGTGAAAAACCAGAGAGGCTTGCCAAAATAAAAAGTAAATTAACTGTAACCTTTTCTTTTCCCCCCCAAATTATAATCAACTTCTGAAAGAAAAGCTAAAAAATCTTCTCATTATCACATCATTTTCCAAAGTGTGTGGCACATCAGGCAGGGTGTGGTGCAGCAGTTTGTGTGGCAGTTCACATGGGAGGGCATGCAAGGAAGGTTTTCCCTGTTGCTTGTAGGTCTACAGCCCAAGTAAGTGCTCTAGGTCTCTGCCAAAATGGTGGGTACTCGCCTGAGAGCTAAAACCAGTGTTCCTATGGAGAATGCCCCTGCGAAGTCTGACATATCCACTCAAACAGAGGAAGGATATTCCAGTACAGGTGGTAGGTTACAGTGAACGCCTAGACCCTTCTCTTGCTGCAAAGGTAAAGACCTGTGCAAAAGAAGTGCACAGGTTGACAACATGTTATGCCAGGGGGCCCAGTTGCAAGGAACAGTCATAATGCTGTGCAGTATCAAAGGAGCCAAGACATAGATAAGCGGTTTCAAAACCATGTTTGTGTAGTGGACACCACTGAGAAAGAGGCATCTTGCATGCTGCATGACCCCCAAAAATAGGACTCTGCGTCATCCTCCACCCTCTAACGTTACCACCAAAACCAAGTATGAAGATTTAACACCTATAGACACCCATGAACAAGCTCTATATGTAAACTGAACCAGCAGCATATAGTGGCTACTGTAAAAAGAAATGACGTGTGCTTGTAGTGGGTTACTGTCTGTTAAAGGGCACTGAGGTATCCCTCTGCTGAGCTGACAGTGGCGAGAGGTATGCTGCCTCCTGGAGCTAAGATCCGAGCCATTGCAGAGAGGATGCCACAACTTGTCAAGAGCACTGACTACTCTCCACTGTTAGCCTTCCATGTGGGTATGAATGACGTTGTGAGCCAGAATCTGGGCAAAATCAAGGAAGACTATAAATCCCTGGGGTTTCATGTGAAAAACACTGGTGCTCAAGTTATCTTTTCCTCCATTTTACCAGTTAGAGGAAAGGAGGCAGCCAGAAAAAGATGAATAATTAATATCAACTCCTAGCTGTGTGACTGGTGCCATTACCAGGGGTTTGGGGGTTTTACGACAATGGAACAGTCTTTGATGCCTATAACCTGTTAGGGAGGGATGGAATACACCTGTCTCAAAGAGACAAGGGAATCTTTGGCAACAAGCTAGTCAACTCAGTAGAGGCAAGCTTTAAACTGAAGGACTCAGGGGGCAGGGTCCAAGATGGCAATGCTCATGCCATCCCATCCAACTGGAGAATAAGCCAGGCCAATCAGAGAAATGACAAATGTTCCTTAGCTGCCTTCCAAGATGAGAGCCAGAAGGCCAATCACTTCAAGGATGTGTATGACTATGGTGGTTCCTCTTGCACCCTTCCAGGGAAACCATCTTGCTTGATTAAGTCTCTGAAATTCCGGTACACCTACACATGAAGCATGAGGAATAAACAGGAAGAACTAGAGATCTGGGTGTGGTCACAGGACCATGATCTCAGTGCAATTACAGAGACATGGTGGGATGGCTTGCATGACTGGAATGCTGTGATGGACAGCTATGTACTTTTAGGAAAGACAGGCCAGCAAAGTGAGGTGGTGGAGTTGCTCTTTATGTAAGAGAGAACTGGAAGGTATCGACCTTTGCCTAGAGGGGGATGAAGAGCATGTTGAAAGCTTATGGGTAAAAATTAGGGGACAGGCTAATATGAGTGACACTGTTGTGGGTGTGTACTACAGACCACCTGATCAGGAAGAGGAAGTCAATGAGGCCATCTACAGACAGCTGAAAGTAGCCACATGATCACATGCCCAGTGCTCATGGGTGACTTCAGTCACCTGGTATTTGCTGAAAAGGCAACATGGCTAGGCACAAACGGTCCAGGAGGTTTCTGCAGTGCATCAGTAATAACTTTTTGATGCAAGTGGTGGAGGAGGCAACAGAGAGAGGTGTGCTGCTTGCTCTTGTACTAATGAATGAAGAAGGTCTGGTTTGGGATGTGAAGATTGGGGGCAGCCTTGGCTGCAGTGACCATGAGATGGTGAGTTCAGGATTGTGCGAGGAAGAAGCAGGGCAATAAGTAGGATTGAAGCCCTGGACTTCAGGAAATCTAACTTTGAACTCTTCAAAGACTTACTTGGTGAGTTAGTACTCTAGAAGGCAGGAGAGCCCAAAAGACCCATTTAATATTCAAACTCCAGTTCCTCCAAGCTCAAGATCGGTGCATGCCTATGAGTAAAAAATCAAGTAGAGGAGGTAAGAGACCTTCATGGATGAGCAAGGAGCTTCTGGAAAAACTAAAATGGAAGGGGGAAGTTTACAGTATATGGAAAAAGAGACTGGTCACTTGGGAGGAATATAAGAAATTGGCCAAAGTATGTAGGGATGAAAAGAGCATGGTTAAGACCCTCTTGGAATTAAATCTGGCAAATGATGTCAAAGACAGCAAGAAGGGCTTCTTCAAGTGCTTCAGTGGCAAAAGGAAGACTAGGGCCCATTGCTGAATGAGGTGGTGCCTTGGATACAGAGAAGGCGGAGTTAGTGAATGCCTTCTTTGTTTCAGTCTTTTCTGCTAAGACTGACCCTCAGGAATTCCAGTCTCTTGAGGTAAGAGAGAAAGTCTGGAGGAAGGAAGACAATCCCTTGGTCAAGGAGAATTGGGTTAGAGAACATTTAGGCACCCACAAGTCCATGGGCCCTGATGGGATGCGTCTAAGAGTGCTGAGGGAGGTGACTGATGTTATTGCTGAGCCACTGTCCATCACTTTTGAAAGATCCTGGAGAACAGGAGAGGTGCCTGAGGACTGTAGGGAAACCTGGTGTCACTCCAGTCTTCAAAAACAGCAAGAAGGAGGACCCAGGAAATTAAAGGCCAGTCAGTCTCACTTCCATCCCTGGAAAGGTGATGAAACAGCTCATTCTGGAGGTCATTTCTAAGCATGCAGAGGAAAAGAAGCTTATCAGGAGTAGTCAGCATGGATTCACCAAGAGGAAATCATGCCAGTCTGAAAGCCTTCCATGATGATGTGAACAGATGGGTAGATGAGGGGAGAACTATGGATATTGTCTACCTTGACTTCAGTAAGGCTTTTAACACTGTCTCCTATAACATCCTCATAGGTAATCTTAGGAAGTATGGACTAGATGTGTGGACAGTGAGGTGGATTGAGAACTGGCTGAACAACAGAGTTCAGAGGGTTGTGATCAGTGGTGCAGAGTCCAGTTGGAGGCCTGTAGCTAGCTGTGTTGTCCAGTGGTCTGTACTGGGTCCAGTCTTGTTCAACATATTAATCAATAACCTGGGTGAAGGAACAGAGTGTGCTCTCAGCAAGTTTGCTGATAATACAAAATTGAGAGGACTGGCTGACACACCAGAATACTGTGCTGCCATGAAGCAAGACCTGGACAGGTGGGAGTGCTGGGCAGAGAGTAGCCTCATGAAGTTCAACAAGTGCCAGGGTAGAGTCCTGTCCCTGGGGAGGAATAACCCCATGCAGTAGTTCAGGTTAGGGGTTGACCTGGTGGAAAGCAGCTCTGTGGAGAAAGACCTGGGAGTCCTGGTAGATAACAGGTTGACCATGAGACATCAATGTGCTTTTGTAGCCAAGAAGGCCAATGGTATCCTGGGGTGCACTAAAAAGAGTGTGACCAGCAGATGTACAGACGTTCTCCCCCACACACACCTTAGTGAGGCCACTTTGGAGTACTGTATCCAGTTCTGGGGTCCCCAGTCCAAGACAGACAGGGAACTACTGGAGTGAGTCCAACAGAGGGCTGTGAGGATGATAAGGGGACTGGACCACCTCTTTTACAAGAAAAGGCTGAGA